>AWOL01S0005337.1:2149-13476 GCA_000715115.1 Nicotiana otophora | reverse complement strand
GTCATGATCGGACGCCTTACCGCACACATGGTGGTGATTGTATTGGAAATTGTAATTTAAATTGTGATTGTGGTTGGTGTCTCTAATGAGAGGGCCTAGCCGATTGGGTCGTGATTGGAATCTGTGCTAAAAGTACAGTGGTATTTGGTATTATGAATAATGGTATTGTGAACGATGATACATCGGTACTAAGGATCTCCAACTTATAAATATGGAAATTTACTTGAAATTTTATGTGGTTCTAACTCTATGTTTTGGTATTGTTCGAGGCTTCCATTGATTTTATGATTGTTCCTCCTCGTAATATTACTCATTCTATTGAGAATGTGTTTAGTTATACATACTAGTGCTATTCGACGGTACTAACATCCCTTTTGCCGGGGGCGTTGCATCTTTAATGGATGCAGGTGGTTCCACAACAGGAGACATTGATCAATGACAGCAGTACACCCTCTTCCCAGCTGGGGCCTTGTTTACGGCATTATCATAGTACCCTTCTTTATCTATAAAGGCTCTGTAGACATAGTGTGGGTTGTATATTGGTGTGGGGAAGGTCAAACAATGTTATGTTGTGGTTGTATTACTTGTTCTCAAAAATGTCTGTGCAATTTGACACTTTAAAATGATGAAACTATTGGTAATGAATTGGTATTGTACACATGATCTCCTTATTGGCTAATTAATGAAAATATGTATTATCTCCATTTATGGATGAGTTTAGGTAGAAGGAAATCTAACATGCTTGCTCGGCCGGGTTCACTCGGTTGAGCGCTTGTCACGCTCCTCGATTTTGGGTCATGATAGGTAGGTCTGCTATGTGTTTTAGGACGTTTTGATATATTAGGAAGGGGTATCCAGGGCCCCGGATGTGATCCGGATTGAATTTAGAATAATTTTTGACTTTGTTGAATTGATGAGGTCTATTCTTCTAGTGTCATCGCACCGGCCTGGGTTCAATGGTGCGGAAAGCTGGGCCCAGATGCGCATCCACAGGCGCGAGTGTTATTTCACAGAAGCAGAACTATAAGGAGCTTGTGAAGGACCACATGTGCAGTAGAGGCTCCACAGAAGTGGGCTCGCAGGTGCGAGCATTTTGTCCGTAAAAACGGAATTTGATGTCATTAGTTTCAATCACATCTGCGATGGATGTTTCCACAGGTGCGACAGTATGCCCATAAAACCGAAAATCATTGGTCAGAAAAGGGGGTGTTCGAGGGTTTTATCTCATTTTCATCTTTTGGACCTAGAGAGCTAAGTTTATGGTGATGTTTTGAGGTATTATCATCGAGGTAAGTGATTCTAACCCGGATTTGGCTATATTACATGAATCCACTGTTTGTTTTTTCATCTAATTAGTGATTTGACTTCGCAAATGTTGCAAAAAATTGTGAAACTTCTTAAACTAAAATTTGGGGATTTGAAAGGCAATTTGAAGTTAGATTTGAATAATTCTTGTATGGTTGGACTTGTTATCGAATGGGTGTTCGAATGTTTTAAGTTTGGTTGGGTTCCAAGAGGCGAGCGCGGGGTTGAAATTTTGAGTTGACTTTGTGTTTATTTTTAAAGATTGCAACTTTATTGTTCGAAATAGCTTCCTATAGTTTGGATTTATGGTATGAAGTTGTTTTGGCTAGATTCGTGCCGTTCAGAGTTTGATAATCGCTGGAAAGGCTTACTAGTGGGTTGAGTTAGCATGTTGTAAGGTAAGTGTATTGCCTAACTTTGTGTTGAGGAAGTACCCCATAGGATTAGTATTGTTTTGTGTTAATTGTGATATGTGGAAGCCGTGTATGCAAGGTGACGAGTGTGTACACGGGCTAAATGTTATAATTGACCAGTTTTAGCTATGTAGTTTCCTTTCATTCCTTTAATTGAGTTGCCATAATATATTATATTCATCATCTTTAGTCTATCTTCACATGCTTTACTTGTCATCGTTAATACTTGTCTTAATACTTGCTAATTGTATTCACATGTTTAGTTGAATTTATTTTCCTCTCTATTCCTTATTCATTATTTAACTGATGAGTCCCTTACTTGAAGTAGCTATTTCTTGGAATATTTTATTGTTGAATTTAGTATTGAGTTATAAAGGTCGTAGTTCACATTGAGGTAACGTTGTAAATTGTCGAAATACCATTCTTGTGGAGTTATTCACTTTCGGTCGCTATTATTGAGACTTTTATGCATATAGTGGTTTAGCCATGGGCTATTTATTGTGGAAACACTATTATTCTTGCGTTCTTTGGCAATTTGTGATATTGGGCACTTGATGTGCAATTTATGATATGTTGTGATATTGATACGCATGCGGTGGTATTAGGATTAGGGTCGAAACGCATGCGGTGAGATAAGGTGTGCTTCATATGTGTGTTGCTAGCAGGGGAACTACTTGAAGCCACGCGGTGTGATAAGGTGGGCTATAACGCGGGAAGCTATTTCTGGAAAGATGATTTTTAAAACTAAATACAATACTCCCACGGTGATTTAAGGAATGATTATGATTTTTTTGTGATATGAGACTATGAGGCATTACCTCGGTAGTGATTCTTGTTTATACCTTTCTATTACATCACTTGTGTTTTGGATGCTTTGTGTCCTTGGCGTATTATTCCTTGTTTTCTTCTGTGATGCCTTAATTTCCTTAGTTTAGTGTATCTATTCTTGGTATATTTTCTTCATTGTTTCACATCCATTATTTATCATTATCACACTATCATATACCGGTTCAATTTTCTTATTTATTCCAGTAGGGTCTTGACCCGACCTCAGCACTACTCTACCGAGGTTAGGCTTAGCACTTACTGGGTACCATTGTGGTGTACTCAAGCTACGCTTCTGCAGATCCTTTTGTACAGATCCATGTACCTCGTACTAGCCTGGGCACCAGTGAGTTGAGTTCAGATTTGGAGACTTCAAGGTATACATGCCGGCGTCCGCGATCCTCGGAGTCACCCTCTATCTAGTTCTATTTCAGTTTCCCTTTTTATAGACACTGTTGTATAGGGATGTTCAGTATTCTCTTGTAGAGCTTGTGTCTTGGTATCACTGGATTTTGGGAGTATTGTTCTATTGAGTTACAGAGTACTTTTATGCTAGATGTTGAGTTATTTGAATGTTTTTATCATTTTCTCAGTTAAATTCTACATGAATGTTTGACTTACCTACTCTTAGAGACTAGGTGAAATCACGACATCATACGGACGGAAATTGGGTCTGTGACAAGTTGGTATCAGATACCTAGCTTCATAGGTGTTACGAGTCACAAGCAGGTTTAGTAGAGCCTCACGGATCTGTATGGAGACTTTTGTACTTATCTTCGAGAGGCTATGGAACTGTTAGGAAATTTCACTTTATTGATCTCTTATCGTGCAAATTTGTTGACTTTGGATTTATGAATCTATGTCTTTCTATTCTCTCATAGATGGTGAGGACACACACTGCTGGATCCGATGATCAGATACCCGCCCCCTTGCTAGAGTCGCGAAAGTCCGGGGGTGGGGTTGCGGATGATGAAAGGCCGAGGAAGGGCATGTGGTGCAGCCAGAGCACCTGCCCAAGATGCAACAGGGAGCCATTAGTAGATCCAGTTGGGAGGTAGGCACTTGCGGCGGCTGTTGATACCCCTGCACTTCAGGAGACTATCACCCAGTTCTTGAGCAGATTTGATACTCTAGCTCAAGCAGGGTTGATTCCACTTGCACCAACAACATCTTAGAGTGGGGGAGAAGCACAGACTCCCGTGGCCCATACCCTAAAGCAGGGATTCGATGTAGAGCAGGTACCAAAGCTTATACCATTACAGCCGGTTGTCTAAGTTCAGCCTGAGGTTAGGGCAACAACATATGAGGAGGAGCAGCTCAGGCTTGAGTGGTACAAGAAGTACTATCCTCCTACTTTAAGTGGCCTAGTTACAGAGAACGCACAGGGCTTTCTGGACAAGTGCCACCGAATTCTCCGTACCATGGGTATAGTGCAGACGAGCAGGATTGCTTTCACTACTTTCGAGCTATCGGGACCAGCATACCAGTAGTGGTGGGCTTGGGAGAAGGGTAGCCTAGCCGAGGCAGCTTCACTCATATGGGCTCTATTTTTAGAGATGTTCTTGAGAGAGTTTGTTCCCCACAAACTTTAGGATGCATGGCGCGTGGAGTTTGAGCTGTTGCGCCATGATGCTATGATCGTATAAGAGTATTCTCTCTGGTTCAATGAGTTGTCTAGGTATGCACCTGCTTTGATTTCCACAATTGAGTCTGTCAATTTATCTAGGGGCTCAACTGCGGTATTAGATTCAGCATGGCTCGAGAGTTAGAGACTGATACTCCATACCAGCAGGTGGTAGAGATCACACAGGGATTGGAGGATTTGCGGGGCCGAGAGAGAGAGGATAGGGAGTCCAAGAGACCTCGAGATTATGGTGGATATAGTGGTGCTCGTGCACCAGTTACAACACATCATGGTAGAGGCTATGTGAGCTGTCGAGTTCATTCAACATTTCCGTCTACTAGTGGTATTGCGGCTACTCCCAGGTCTCTGATTGCCCATTATGCATTGCCACTGTCTAGTGCACCTCCAGCACGGGGCACTTTCAGCGGTCAGTCCAGCCGACTAGGCCCGAGCCAGTTTCAGCAGTCTTGTCCTCCGATAGCTTGTTTTGAGTGTGATGATACTCGTCATTTGGTAAGGGACGGCCCCGGACTCAAGATGGTAGCACCTCTACATACTACTCGAGCTCAACTTATTCTAGAGGGTCCCCGTGGTTACCGTACCAGTTTCCACTCCACCTGCTCAGCCAGCTAATGGTGGAGGTCAGGTGTCTAGGGGTCGCCCTAGAGGGGGAGGCCAAGATAGATTTTATGCTCTCCCGAGTATGACGGAGGCGGTTGCATCAGACTCAGCTATCAGAGGTATTGTTCCAATTGGTCATAGAGGTGCATCAGTGTTATTTGATCCAGGATCCACTTATTCATATGTATCATCTTATTTTGCTTTGTATTTGTGTATATCCAGTGATTCTTTGAGTTCTCCTATCTATGTGTCCATGTCTGTTGGAGATTCCATGGTTATTGACTGTGTGTATCGGTCGTGTTTAGTTGTTATTGGCAGGTTTGAGATCAGAGTTGATCTATTGTTGCTCAGTATGGTAGACTTTGATGTATTTTTGGGACTTTATTGGTCTCCTTGTCATGCTATTCTTGATTGTCATGCCAAGACGGTGACATTGGCTATGCCATATTTGCTGCGGTTGGAATGTAGGGGTACTTTGGATTATGTGCCTAATAGGGTGGTGTCTTTCCTTAAGGCAGATCGGATGGTTGGGAAGGGGTGTGATGCATATACGTCACATCGGATGGTTAGGAAGGGGTGTGATGCATATCTAGCCTTTGTGAGAGAAGTCAGTGTTGATACTCCTACCGTTGAGTCGGTACTTGTAGTGAAAGACTATCCAGATGTATTTCTGTCAGATCTTTCGGGCATGTCGCCCGATAGGGGTATTGATTTTGGCATGGACTTATTGTCGGGTACTAATGCCATTTCTATTCCACCATATCGTATGGCCTAAGCAGAGGTGAAGGAGTTAAAAGTGCAGTTGCAATAGTTCCTTGATAAGGGTTTCATTCGGCCTAGTGTGTCACCTTGGGGGTGCTCCGGTCTTGTTTGTGAAGAAGAAACATAGTTCTATGCGCATGTGTATTTATTATCGGCAATTGAACAAGATTAGAGTAAAGGACATGTATCTATTGCCACACATTGATGACCTATTTGATCATTTGTAGGGTGTCAGATTGTTCTTAAAGATTGATTTGCAGTCAGGCTATCATCAATTGAAGATTGGGGATCCAGATATTTCAAAGACTGCTTTCAAGACTCAGTATGGGTGACCAATGCAGCAACAACATTCATGCACTTGATGAACATTGTATTTCAGCCCTATCTTGACTCATTCGTCATTGTGTTTATTGACGATATCCTAGTGTACTCCCGGAGCCGGGAGGTTCATGAACAACATTTGAGGATTATTCTTCAAACCTTGAGAGAAAAGAAGTTGTATGCAAAATTTTCAAAGTGATAATTTTGTCTTGACTTGGTGGCATTTTTGGGTCATGTGGTATCAAGTGAGGGGCTCAAGGTAGATTCGAAGAAGATTAAAGCAGTGTAAAGTTGGCACATACCATCTTCAGCCACTGAGATCCAGAGTTTTCTTGGTTTGACAGGGTATTACCGTCATTTTGTATGGGTTTCTCATCTATTGCTGCACCTATGACATGATTGACCCAGAAGGGTGCTCCATTCAAATAGACCGAGGAGTGTTGGAGAACTTTCAAAAGCTCAAGACTGCTCGGACTACAGCCCCAGTGTTGGTTATGGCTACGGGTTCAGGGTCTTACACTATGTAGTGTGATGTGTCACGTGTTTGCCTCAGTGCGGTGTTGCTGCAAGATGATAGGGTGATTGCCTATGCGTCTAGATAGATGAAGGTCCATGAGAAGAATTATCGTTTCCACGACTTGGAATTAGCAGCAATTGTTCATGCCTTGAAGATTTGGTAACACTATTTGTACGGTGTCCCTTGTGAGGTCTATATCGATCACCAGAGTCTACAACATTTGTTCAAATAGAAGGATCTTAACTCACAACAGTGGAGGTGGTTAGAGTTGCCTAAGGACTTTGATATCACCATTCTATATCATCCTAGGAAGGCCAATGTGGTGGCCGATGCCTTGTGTCAAGAGGCGTAGAGATTGGGTAGTGTAGCATATCTACCGGCAACGGAGTGGCCATTAGCATTGGAGGTTCAGGCCTTGGCCAACCAGTTTGTTAGGTTGGATTTTTTAAAGACGAGTTGAGTTCTGTCTTGCATGGTTTATTGGTCTTCTCTAAATGATCGTATAAGAGAGCGTTAGTATGACGGACCCCATTTGCTTGTCCTCAAGGACATGGTCCAGTACGGCGATGCCCAGAAGGTTTCTATTGGGGATTACGGTGTGTTACAGATGTAGGGCCGGCTATGTGTGCCCTATGTTGTTGGCTTTCTTGAGTTGATACTGCAGGAGGCCCACAATTCGCGGTGCTCCATTTATCTGGGTTTCGCTAAGATGTGTCAGGACTTGAGGCAGCACTATTGGTGGAGGAGGATGAAGATTGACATTGTGGAGTATGTATCTCAGTGTCTAAATTGTCAGCAGGTGAAGTTTGAGCATAAACGGCGAGGTGGGTTGCTTCAGAGGCATGAGATTCCCTAGTGGAAATGGGAGCGAGTTACCATAGATTTTGTTTCTGGTATCACATGGACTTAAAAGAAACTTGATGCAGTATAGGTAATTGTGGATAAGAGCCAAGTCGGCTCATTACATTTAAGTGGTACTTATTCTTCAGGGTAGCTGGCTCAGGTCTATATTCACGAGATTGTCCGACTTCATGGCATGCCAGTATCCATCATCTCTGACCGGGTACGCAGTTTACATCACGCTTCTGGAATGTCGTACCGCATGAGTTGGCACATGAGTTGAGAACAACATTCTACCCTCAAATGGATGGATAGTCCGAGCGCACTATTGATGAATGGTGACTTTACCATTTATTTTAGTCTCTATT
The DNA here is from genome assembly GCA_000715115.1 of Nicotiana otophora. Classification (NCBI taxonomy): domain Eukaryota; kingdom Viridiplantae; phylum Streptophyta; class Magnoliopsida; order Solanales; family Solanaceae; genus Nicotiana; species Nicotiana otophora. The sequence goes on along the minus strand of AWOL01S0005337.1, from coordinate 5,880 downwards.
CTTTAATTTTTGTATTCATTAATTATGATATGAGGTTGTTTATGGTGTATATTGCTACATTTTCAGGTAAATGATGCCATGAAAAGAGTTAAATTCAATTGAAGTGGAATTGAGCAAAAAGTGTAAAAGAAGTGCAGATTCCTTCAGTGATTCCACATATGCGGAACACTGTGCACTTATGCGACCTCGCATTTGCGTGAAGAAGGCTGCATCTGCGGAATTCAAGCAACCTTCATTGGGATCACATCTGCAAGTGAGGAAACACAATTGCGGTCGCGCTTCTATGCTTGATGTCCGCATCTGTGATCACGCTTCTGCGCATGTAAGTCCACTTATGCGGAGTAAATGTTTTCCATCAAAGGTCGCTTCTGTGAGAGGCTATCCGTATCTGCAGAACTACACCTGCACCTGTGAGGATCCCTCCACAAGTGCAGTCAACAGGCTTCAACTATGGGCAGTTTTGGCATTTCACATTTTCTCCATTCCAAACCCACTAATACACGACCTAGCTTATTGGAAACACATCTTTGGCTTAATTTTTAGTCTCGTGACTAGAGAAGTCAAGTTTGAAAGCTAGGGTTCTTGCACACACATTTGGGTCTTGAAGATTTGGAGTTTTTAATTGAGAATTTCTTACCCATTTATGTTCATTTCTTCATTTCTTTGCTTTGTATTGAATATCTAAGTGTGTAGTATTTTTTCCAACACTTGAATCTTGTTTATCGAAATATTCATATTTAAAGTGTGGATTAAATACCTTGTTATGCTTATGTATTGAACGATTCTTATTTACAATGAAGTGAGTTATTGTTTATTTAATTATTCTTGTTCTTTAATGTTTCAAAACAGATTAGCTAACCCTATGACTCGCCCATTAACTTTGGTTAATTTTGGGAAATATAATTTTGGAGTTGGGAAAGATTAACTAACAAGAACTTGAGGCTTTAACCCTCACTTTATGGATTCGACCTAGGGGTAGGATTGAACTACTTGTAGCCATATTCGGGTGAGCTTAATCTCTTAGTTGTTTTAGGGATAATTTAGTTAGGAAGTCTTGTTAGTTGTTGGAAGTAGCTAATATAGAATTATTATCCTAGGCTAATTAATATAAACTCGCTCATATTTGTAAAATCATTAAATACATTAGATCGTTTCTTGAGTGTAATTCCCATTGCATCCATGCTTGTATCTATTTATTATTTTACCTGCTTTCTAGGTTAAATTACATTTTCGCATTTAGACATAAATATTCCCAAAACCATTCTAAGTGTTTGGCTTAGCATAATAAGTTATAATTCTCTTACACGCCTAATCTCCTACATGTTGTTCTCTGTGGGATTCGACCCCGACTCATAGTTAGGTAAATTATATTGCATGCGACCGTGTCCATTTACTTTTTAGTAGTGGATTTTGACGTCATCAACTATTCATATATTGGAGGATATGCTTCGTGCCTATGTTATGGAGTTCGTGGTTTCTTGGGATCAGTTCTTGCCGCTTGCGGAGTTTGCCTAAAATAACAACTACCAATCGAGTACTCAGATGGCTCCGTATGAGGCCTTGTATGGGAGGCGGTGTCAGTCTCTGGTGGGTTGATTTGAATATACTTGATCCACCCTTACCTCGCCGTATGTGCATCACAATGAAATGCCTCCCTTATGTCAGCACATGCGCATTTCGCCACCCTTATACTCCACACAACATCAATCAACCCACACATCATGTCCACATGTTCCACAATATCACAAAACAACAAAATCAATACTCATGCACAAGGACAATACAATAACATAAGAGTGCGAGGAGTATTCAATAATAAAACATGTTTCAAATAGCAAACAACCCAAATTCAAGGCCTATTAATACCTAAGGTCTAATCCATCCATAAATCACACACGCCCGTGTACACAATCGGCACCTCATGTACATGTAACTAACATAACACAATATGCAATTACGACCAAATCCTAAGTTGCAATTCACCCACACAAGGTTAGGGAAGATACTTACTTCAATTTAGCCAAATCAATACTCCAAAAATGCTTTTCCTTTAAAATTCATCTCCGTTCGGCTCAAATCTAGCCAAAAGCGACTCAACAATATCAAATAATCCAAAAGTAATAAATTTTGATTAATAAAGTTGCAATCTTTACTATATTCCTAAAAAGTAAACAAAAGTCACCCCAGGCCCCGCCGGTCAAAGCCTGAGTAGATGGGTAGATGCCGACTACCCATTACCCCACGAGCCCAAATATATGTTTAGTTTTCAAAACCAAGTCCAAATTTGTCATGCCCTAAACTCGAGGAGCGCGCCCGGCGCTCAACCGAGTGAACCCGACCGAGCAAGCCCGTTAGATTTCCTTCTATCCAAACTCAACCATGAATAAAGAGGAGACGTACTCCATTAATCAAACACTAAAATTATTTCATTAACAACTCCCATTTCATTTCCATTAGCAGCTTCATTCATAAGTTTCAAAATATTACGAGTTTATAGATATAATGAAAACATGGTTGCCAAATAGCAACACTTCTATTTTAATTCCCAACATCAAACACTACCCACAACATGTCTACGGAGCCTCTAAGAACAACGGAAGCGTAATATGGAAATGCCGGCAAGAAGGCCCCGGCTATACCTCAAAATACAAAGTACAACATCAAATGACATCAGGCCCGTAATAGAGTAGAGCTCACCAAAACATGCTGAATAGGGAGTATTGGCTAACGAGGACCAAAGTTGCCTGCTGATGAACCACCTGCACCCATTGAAGATGCAACGCCCCTGACAAAAAGGACGTTAGTACATATGGAATAGTACTAGTATATAAAGCTTACTGTCCTCTTTCAAAATAGAATGGCAATGTAAGAAAGGGGAAATCATGAGAACAAGAACCAACAATCAATGGTATCCAAATGCTAAGTTATAACATACTAATTTCCAAAATATGAAGATAATACTGTGAAGATGATAATCAAAATATGAATATAATATTATCCTTGGTTGGGAGATCTTTAGCACTGATATACCACTATTCACAATATCACCATTTACAATAGTAATACCACTATACTTTTAGCACAGAGTCCGATCACGACCCCATCGGCTAGACCGTCTCATCCAAGACATCAACCACAATCACAATTTCAATTACAATTTCCAGCACAATCACCACCATATATGCGGCATGGTGTCCGATCACGACCCGATCGGCTAGGCCATCTCACCACAGTGCTGTATGGATCAACATCATCCTTTTCCATCAATCATCTCATCCCAATTAAGCAGAATAATTTTATGACATCAATCTCATCCCAAATAAGGGGAATAAAAATCTTATCAAACTCATCCCAAATAAGGGGAATAAAAATCTTATCAAACTCATCCCAAATAAGGGGAATAATCACAATCCACTTCTACACCGGCACATGTAGTTTCGGGGTTAGGTTATTTCAACCTACCCTTCCTTGGTGACTATCGATACTCCCAAAAACATTTTTGATTTGAATACAATGGAAACAGCAATACAAATGCATTTACCTTATAACGTTTTATACCGTATATAGCCTCATTGGTACGTTCAACCACTTATAAGATCATTATTTCATTGGCTCTCTTGGCCATACATATGACTCATCATTCGTGTCACGGTGGCCGTATTTCATATTTCACACTTTCATTTCTTTCGTTTCATGGATCATCATCATAAATATCAATAAATAGAATATCC
>AWOL01S0005331.1:59677-75701 GCA_000715115.1 Nicotiana otophora | reverse complement strand
GGTGTCTAAGAATCTCGAGTCTATAGTATGGTTGAGTATCGAGCTTTTGCAGCAGATTATGAAACGGGGCTTGGAGTACTCTGCGTTATCTCCAGGTTGTGGTGTATCATTAGAGAAACGGAAGAAAATAATTTCGGATTCATAAAAGAAGTATCAGAATGGGTGTACCAGTTGAAAATGTAAAAAGTGCGCACAAGAAGGGATATGAGAAAATTAGTGGGTTTTGAAATAGCGTGGTCTCGTGAAATAAGGTCACTTGGGATGAGTGCGAATTTGGGTTCGTGATATAATGAATGGAGCTATTATTATTTCTAAAGCAAGTTGAGATTAAATTGAGAAAAGACGAATCGGCTAACAATGGTTGAATCGGCACGATGGTGGCAATGATTAGTTCCTTCAGCGCATTGAATTATATATGTGATTTGTGGCAGTATTTGCGAGGCTTGACGGCCGCCGTAATTGATTTTATTTGGAGGAATTCAAGTATTATGACATGTTATGTGTAGAGGGATCCCATAAGATTTATGGTGGTTTAGACCGCTACTTGAGGCGGGTAGTTTCTACGGATATGGGAATTTGGTCACGTGTTGCAATGGTTCTCTTGAAATAAGTTAAGAAGATGGTTTCTATATGATTAAGTGTTTACCCTATTAATGGTTCAAGAGTTATGATGGAATTCTTGTACTCCTGCGCATTGGCGTAGTTAAGTGTACTAAGTAGCATGGGATTCGAAAGTTGAGGATTCAAGATTTCGGTTCGGTGTTGAAAAAGGATGTCATGAGCTTGGATGAGCAGGAAAAGGATTTAGATATTTAAAGTAAGATGGTATTATTTTCGGCATCATCTAAGGTCGATGTCAGGTGTAAGAGACCTTGTGTATTGAATTGTGGATTCTTGATATGCTTTACAACATTAGTGTAACTAGTAGCATGGTTGAGCAGACTTGTTACCTGGTGCGGAAGGTCGTGGGAGCGTGTCTCACGGAAAGATTGTGTAAGAGTGACATGTAGTCACTTGATTGAGTGAATATTGAAACCAAGTATGAAGATTGTGGTAATATCGCCGATTCGAGAATTTATGCCTGGAGGGCGCTCAGTTTATTTGGTTGTGGACTGTGGAAGTATTGTTCCGGTTATGATGGCTATTCTTGTATGTTATGGGAAAAAGGGTTATTATGGATCCTTGAAAGGTTATTAGCCTAGTACGATGCGATCATAATCGGCTTGAGATCCGCGGATGGATTTGAATATGAATATGGGCTCTATATCAGGCCGGATGTGTTCATTTCAGCATAAGCGCTCCCTATGGAGGAGTATTCAGACGTTGGATGTCGTTTCGTCGTCGGTTATTTCATGTAATACTATATTGTGCCGTGTGAGTTGTGAAATAGAGCGATAAATTTCTTATGTGTTGAGGTTCCGCTTAGCGATGGTGCCATGTGGGCTGGATGGCTCTCGAGATTAAGATCATATATCGCACCTTAGTTGTTCTTGAATTTTGTAGTGTATGGCGTTGTCGGTCCTTCCAGGGATGATATTATGCACTGAGAGTGCTTGTGTCCGATATTCAGATATTTTGTAGTAATAAGCATTCTAGCTCGGTAAGTATTTTCTTATAGATTCTTTTTGTGCGGATTGGGTGGCATGCCACCGCGGGTATGTTGTTTGGATCGGGTTGCACGCCACAACGGTATCATGTGTGGATCGGGTTGCACGCCACAACGGTATCATGTGTGATGTTAAGTATAATCCCCTATATTCTATTTTGTGTGTTTTGTGTCCCATTTTCTGAGAAAGGTTCATGACACCTTTTCGGTTGCCTAATTAGTTACGTGGATTGAGTAATCCTTTCCATAGTTCATTTTTCCTTAGGTATCGCGTTCGGGTTTGTAGCTTATTGGCACATTGTGGCACTATATGAGACTTTTGGCAGCGTCTGCGGTGGCTTATTGCCCGAACAACTTATACTAGGTGAGCCGAGACTATTGGACCGGAAATAAGTACAATCATATTTATATAAGGTATAATAAGGAACAAATATTGTTAGTCAGTTCAGAAGGAGGTAATGGTCCTTGTCAGGAGGGAAGACCCCATGATTTGATTGATTCAGCAGGTGGTTATGAATTTCTACACATCTCTTCCGTCGTGGCGGTATTGCAAGAGTTGGAACAAGACTTATATATGTCATGAGGTGCATTGTGAGCATCAGATTCATGGAATTTCAGCTATTGTTATCAGATGATGTTATTATGGTCATGCGAGTTATGCAGTGCATAGTATGAATTCAGCAAAGGTATGCAATCATGTATCGATGCATCGTGTAGTAATTGATACGGTGTTCGTATGATGGGAACATGCCTAGCAGAGAATTCCGGATGTTGGAATTGGACTCTAAGGCTTATTTGGCTAAGTAAAAAGGGAGAATCTTTAGACTAGCTTGAGCTAGTGTACTCAACTGAGTTGTGGCAGCATAGGTAAGTGCACGAGGTATTAAACAGTAATTTCGGACAACCCTAGAGCAGTCCTTAGCACGTTCAAGGACGAACGTATGTTTAAGTGGGAGAGAATGTAATGACCCGACCGATCGTTTTGAGCTCTAGCGTGTCGTTTAGCAGTTTGAGGCCACGAGTAGCTTCCCTTCAGGTATTATGACTTGCACGCATGGTCGGAATTGAAATTTTGGAAGTTCAAAGTTGTTCTGGAAAGAGAATTCTCATTTTAGAAGCTTTAAGTTGGAAGAATTGACTAAAGTTGGATTTTTGAGTAAACGATATCAGAATCGGGATTTGAAAGTTCTAACAGGTTCGTATGATGATTTCGGACTTGGGCGTATGTCCGTATCGGGTTTTGGATAACCCGTGAGTGTTTCAACACCAATTGTGGAAGTTAGCATTTTGGAAGAATTCCATAAATTTGGGTTGAAGTGCATTTCAAGGTTATCGATATCCGTTTGGGATTCCGAGTATGGGTATAGCTCCGTATGGTGATTCTGGAATTGGGAGCGCATCAGGAAGTGGATTCGGAGGTCCGTAGGTCATTTTGGAGTAAGTTGGCTAAAGCTAGAAATTTGAAGGTTTTTGAGAAGTTTGACCGAAAGTGGACTTTTTGATATCAAGGTCGGATTCCGATTCCTAAAGTTGGAGTAGGTCTGTAATGTCGAATGTGACTTGTGTGCAAAATTTAAGGTCAATCGGGCGTGATTTGATAGGTTCCGGAATCGAATGTAGAAGTTTGAAGTTCTAAAGTTCATTAAGCTTGCATTGGGGTGCGATTCATGATTTCGATGTTATTTTATGTGATTTGAGGCCTCGAGCAAGTTTGTGTTATGTTATAGGACTGGTTGGTATGATTGGACAGGGTCCTGGGGGCCTCAGGTGTGTTTCAGGGTGGTTTTGGATCATTTCGGGCTGTTTTGCAATAGCTGATGCTGGTGTCTGGTGTTGTTCTTCGCGTTCGTGAGGATCCTCTCGCGTTCGCGAAGAAGGATTTGGCTTCTGGGATTTTGTTCTTCGCCTTCGCGAAGATGAAAATTTCTGTTCCGCAGGTCTGACTTCGGAGGCTCATATCTCACAATCTATAACGAATTTAGAGATGATCCAAAAATAAAAATTGTAGCCTTTTGTGTCTAGTTTTCATAAAGGCAAATCATTGAGAATTTTGATTTGTGTACAAAAGGTTATGGGTGGTAGACTACAGGCTGTCCAGGAAGATGAAGAAATTTGTATTTCACAGGGCTGACTTTGACAGCTTATATCTCAAAATCTATAAGAAATTGGGAGATGATCAACATATAAAAGTTATAGTCCTTGATGTCTAGTTTCCACAAAGGCTAACCATTTGTGATTTGGAGTTTGGTACAAAATTTATGACCATTATACTAGAGGCTATCTGAGAAGAGTTTGAAAATGGATTCGGAGAATTTTGTTCATCGCGAACGCGATGGGGGTCTCGCGAACACGATGAAGGGTCGCCTGGGCAGTGTATAAGTTTGAAAAAATGGGTTTGGCCCATTTCATCCCATTTCCTCCATGAGAGCCGACCTAGGAGCGATTTCGGTGCTCCATTTTCATCATTTATGTCAAGGTAAGTGATTCCTACCTATTGCAACTTAAATATTTGGTTTATATACGAATTTAGGCGTGCAAAATTCATGGAAATTAGTAGAAATTTGGGGTTTTGAAGAAAAACCTAGAAATTGGTATTTTTGGATTTGAACCACGAAAAGTACTATGGGATTGGATGGAAATGGTATATTTGAGTTCTTGAGATTATGAGTAACGATTCCCTCCGAAAATTTCCGAAATCCGGGCACGTGGGCCTGGGGTGAATTTTAGGAATATTACCATTTTGGATAGGGTAATTTATTTAATAGATAAATTTTGAATTATTTAACATGTATTAATTATTTCATAAAACGTTTGGATAGTTTCGGATTTTCGGCACCAAATTGGGAGTTTTACACGACATCGTGATCGGAAGTAGGCATTGAGACAAGGTAAGTCTCTTGTCTAATCTTGTGAGGGAAAAATTACCCCATAGATAATTAAATTAATAATTGTTGCTAATTGTGGGGGCTATGTACGCACGAGGTGACGAGAGTCAGTGCGTAGCAACTATTAATGCTAAAGTTCGAGTAGTTTAAGACTTAAAGCATGAATTACTTGTATAAATTATATCTGTTATTTAATTACATTATTTGATATATATCGTAAATTGTTAGTGAGAGATAGTAAAAGATGAAAATCTCATATGCTTCTTTCTGTTTAAATTAATTAATTGTTAAAAGAAAATTGTTCATCCTCTCGAATTTATCTTATAATAAACATACTCTCATTCCGGAGGTACATAAGAAAATGTCCTCCTTTCTTGTGGAGCGGGACGAATGCCTCGGCAGGATAGATGCATCTATAGATCGTGCAGCACGTCCCTCGGCAGTGTACACGACACTCTGGATCAGGCCGAACGACCTCAGCAGAAATCGTGCTTAATAATAATAATTACACGATACTTTGATAATTTATTTCAGCTTGTGAAGCTAATTGAAATTTGAAAATTATTGGAATTTAAAGAATTTAATTATCTCTGCTTGTTAAGTAATTATTGTTATTCCTATAAATGAGGCTAATTGATAAACTAAAAATTTATTAGAATTGAGGGAATTTAATTACTTCTGCTAGTTCAATAAAATTATTGTTAACTCTGTTAATCACGTTGGTATAAATATTTCTATTTTCATAATTATTTAATATTATTGACCTATAGTGAGTGTCAAAGTCGGCCATCTTGTCTCTACCTCTTCGAGATTAGGCTTGATACTTACTGGGTACACGTTGTGTTTGTACTCATGCTGCACTTGCTGCACATTTTATTGTGCATGTACATATTTGTCTAGCGGCCTTGAGGGCACAGAGGTGTGGTTAATAATTGTGGGGACATAGGTGAGCTGCATTCTGTATTATGATCCGCAGCCAACAAAGTCTCCTTCAGAAATATTATATTTTCCTGTGTAATTTGTATTCTGGACAGATGCTGTATTTTATTTTTAATTCCCTAGTAAATGCCCATGCTCTTGTGACACTGGGTTTTGGGATGATTATGGGTTGCACTGTATTGGAATGTAAACTTCATCTTCTGCTTTTTAATTGAGGGGAACAACTATGACTTCAAAAATATTAAAATGAGAATTTATTTAGTATTTATTGTTGGCTTGTCTGACAGCGGTGTCCGTCTTCATCACGACCTTTATGGATTTTGGGTCGTGACAAGTAGGTTCGTGTTATGTATTGGGACTGGTTGGTACGACTGGATGGGGTCCCGGGGGCCTCGAGTTTGTTTCGGGGTGGTTCCGGACCAAGTTTGGGTTTTTTGATGCTGCTGGTTGCTAGTTCTGGTATTGTTCTTCGCATTCGCGAATAGCCTCTTGCGTTCGTGAAGAAGGATTTTTCTGTTGGGACTTTGTTCTTCGCGTTCGAGAAGAAGGAATTTTTGTTGTCCGTCGTCTGACTTTGGAGGCTCATATCTCGCAATCTATAAGGAATTTTGTAATGACCCGGCTGGTCGTTTTGAAAGTAATAGCCTTGATCCCGTATTTACTATTTTCTGTATCATTTTCTGCTTATGTGACTTGTCGGAAGGTTTTGTTTTGGTTTTTGGAGTGTTTTAGGACACTTAATCCCTAAATGGAGGTTTAAGACTTAAAATTTGGACCGTAGTCAGAACTGCATGAAGACGAATCCTGAATGAAGTTTTGTAGGTTCCGTTAGCTCCGTTAGGTGATTTTGGGCTTAGGAGCATGTCCGAATTGTGTTTTGGAGGTCTGTAGCTCATTTAGTCTTGAAATGACGAAAGTCGAATTTTTGGAGATTTGGATCGGTAGTGGACATTTTGATATCGGGGTCAGATTCCTATTCCGGAAGTTGGGGTTGGTCTGTAATGTTGAATATGACTTATGTGCAAAATTTGGGGTCAATCGGACATGGTTTGGTTGGTTTCGGCATCGGTTGTTGAATTTGGAAGTTTCAAGTTCTTTAAGTTTGAATGGGAGGATGATTTGTGATTTTAGCATTGTTTGATGTGGTTTGAGGGTTCGACTAAGTTCGTATGGTGTTTTAGGATTGGTTGGTATCTTTGGTCGAGGTCCCGGGGTCCTCGGGTGAGTTTCGGGTGCTTAACAGATTGAGTTTGGGACTTATGTAATTGCTGGAGCTATTGCACCTGGTGTAATCGCACCTGTGCACTTTGGGCCACAGGTGCAGCGCCGCATAAGATGCCATGGTGCTGCAGAAGCAGTTTTGGCCCTGTCCAGCTGGGACCACAGGTGTGGCCATAGATCCGCAGAAGCGGACGCGCAAAAGCGGAAGAGGAGCGCAGATGCGGGCTCGCAGAAGCGACCCTTGTTCGCAGACGCGGACTCAGTCCCCCTTAAGTGATTTTCTCACCTACGGTGGAATTTCCACAGGTGCGGTTGAAGGCTTGCAGAAGCGAGATTTCTGGGCAGAAAAAAGGGAAAATCGAGGGTTTGATTCATTTCTTCATTTTTAGACTTGGGAGCTCGGGCATTGGCGATTGTTCGAGGAATATTCATAGAGAGCTTTGGGGTAACAATTCCTAACTCATTTTTGGTTGTATTTCATTAATCTATAGTTGTTTTCTCCATTTAATTTTGGATTTTGTATTGAAAAATTGGGAAATGGAGGAAACGTTCCCTAACCGAAGCTCTGAATTTTGATTGGGATTTAGACATCGGATTTGGATAATTTTGGTACGAGTGAACTCGTGAGTGAATGGGTGTTCGCTTTTTGTGACTTTTACCCGATTCTGAGACGTGGGCCTGGGTTGACTTTTTAGGGCGAATTTCAGAATTTTTGTTAAAATATTGGTTTCATTAATTAGATGAATCTATTATGGTTGTATTCATGATATGCAATTGGGTTTGGCTAGATTTGGTCCATTTGGAGTCAGATAATCGAGGAAAGGGCATTCTTACGGATTGATTGAGCTTGACTCGAGGTAAGTGACTTGCCTAACTTTGTGTGGGGAAAATCCCCTTAGGATTTGGAACTATTGTGATATGTGAGCGCCGTGTACGTGAGGTGACGAGTACGTACACGGCTTAGTTGTTGTAAAACCCGATTATTTACTGAGCAACAACCTATTTTCCTTTTATTTTGAATTATACCATTTTAATGAGTATTAATCTATTTTCATTCTTAATTGAGTTATTCCAATATGTGTAGCTATCCTGTTTAGTCTAATATCGCATGTCTATGTGCTTTAACTGCTTACTTGAACTCTGTGAAGCATGCCTAGTTGATTCCTGCCTTTTCCTTGTTCTTTATCACTATAGCCGTAGAAATCTTACTATTAACTGTTGTATTTGTCGTTTGATCTGTGTATTTAATTTTGAGACTACGAGGTGGTTCCTCGGGAGTTCTTTCTGTATATTTACTTTGGGACTATGGAATGGTATTCCGGGAGATCCCCCTGTCTTGCATATTTACTTTGGGACTATGGAATGGTATTCCGGGAGATCCCCCTGTCTTGCATATTTACTTTGGGACTATGGAATGGTATTCCGGGAGATCCCCCTGTCTTGCATATTTACTTTGGGACTATGGAACGGTATTCCGGGAGATCCCCCTGTCTTGCATATTTACTTTGGGACTATGGAACGGTATTTCGGGAGATCCCCCTGCACATTTATGTTTGGGACTACGAGAGGTATCTCTAGAGATCCACTGTTGTATTTCTGTGTACTGAGCTGTTACCTTCTATGATTTCATTCGTGTTAAATTTTAGTCTTTATTTTACTACGGTATTTCATTCTATCTTGTTTTATTATATATATACCAGTAGGGCCCTGACATGACCTCGTCACTACTAGAACGAGGTTAGGCTTGGCACTTACTGGGTACCGATTGTGGTGTACTCATGCTACTCTTCTACACATATTTTTTGTGTGCAGATCCAGGTGCTCCTTATCAGCCGCACTATCAGTGAGCCGAGACAGCTTTGGAGACTTCAAGGTATATTTGTCGCGTCCGCAGACCTTGGAGTCCCCTTCTACTCTTCCCCATGTCCATTATCTTCTGTATTTTCTTTTGATAGACTCTAATGTATAGAGACACTAGATTTTTCCTTCTGCGGTTTGTGATTCACGATGTTTCGGGTTTTGGGATTGTTGTGTATTTTTGAATAGTTGTTTATTGTACATGCCAAGCGGCATGGTTCCCAGTTATGTTGTTAAATTTATTTTTTTATTTCATTATTCCGCAAATGTTAGGCTTACCTATTCCGCAAATTTGATATTTCCTAGAAATAATTATATTATGGATTTTTCATCTGTAAATAATTAATGAAATAAGCTTAAACCGAGGCGTTATATAATTATCAATAATTTGGATTAATGAAGGCATTACCCTATACCGAGTATTTTCCATCTCTGTTGTTGTTTTGAGGTTTTATACACATTGTGTGGAGTCTTGGGCTATTTATTGTGAAAGCAATTGATTTTGTTATATCTTTGGAATTCGTTGTGCCCATTGGGCAAATTGTGATATGAATTGATTTTGTTATGTTACCGTGATAATATTTCGGGTAAATTATTTTGTTATTTGAGTTATTATTTTGTGGGTATAAGGGTGGAATTTCATTGTTGTTATGTGTGTTGGGATATTGTGTCGGCGAAGCAATAAGGGTAGCTATAAGAGAGATAAGGGTGGCTATACGAGCGATAATAATGGGTATTGATATTGTCAGGGCGGGGGGGATAAGGGAGGCTATTATAAGAGTGATAAGAATGGCTATAGGAGAGATAAAGATGGCTATTGTCGGGAATGATATGTGATGATGTGGGGTTATTGTGTTGGTAATTTTCATGTGTTGTTGTGATTTTCCTTGTGTTTATTTTTATACCTTGTGCAATTTGTCTTGTTGTTGGTAAATTGATAATAGTCTGATCTATGTTGAAATTGGGAGCTTGTGGTTATTGCCAGGCGGATTATGAAATGAAGTATAGGCACGAGGTGTCGTGAGTAAATAATGATGATATTGGCACGTGAACTGTCCATGCAGTTGTGATATGAAATGTGTGCACGAAGTGCCGTGAGTAAATAGTGATGATATTGGCACGTGAATTGTTCGGCACGAGGTGTCGTGGTTAAATGATGATGATATTTGGCACGTGAATTGTCCATGCGGTTGTAATAGAGAAATTGGCACGAGGTGCTGTGGAAATATGAAAGTGGGCTGAGACCCGTATTTTATAATTTTGAAATGTTTTGTCAGAGGGTGACTTTTATTCGAAAGAGATTTATTTGAAAGATATTTATTTGAAGGAAAGAGATTTGAAAGAGATTTAATTGAAAGTATTATATCCTGAAGATTTCTATTTGAAAAACATATAAGCAAAAGATTTATACTTGTATTCATTATTTGTTGCGCAATATTTATGGTGTTCTTGTCGCCCTGCTGTGTATATCACTGGTTGATTATTGTTGCCATCATTGTTATTTGTTTCCTATTATTTTTGCATACTATATTGCACAGGTTATTATACTAGTGAGTGTCTCGACTGTACCTCGTCACTACTCCACTTAGGTTAGTCTTGATACTTACTAGGTACCGACCGTGGTGTACTCATACTACACTTCTGCATCTTTTTGTGCAGAGCCAGGTATTGGAGATAAGGGATTCGAAGAGAGTTTAAGTGTGATCGAAGGATTTCAAGGTAGAGCTGCTTGGTCGTTGCAGTTCCTTGGAGTCTTTCCATTTTATTGTACTGTTAATTATTAATCAAATAGTATTGAGTATTCGATCCTTGAGATCATATTCAGTTAGAGTTCGTGACTCAGTATCACCAGTCTTGGGAGGTTGTTATATTTGTAATTATTTCCGATGTTCGTTTTTATATAAAAAAATGACTTGAATTGTTATTATAATCGGCTTACCTAGTCTTAGAGACTAAGTGTCATGACGACGCATGTGGAAGGAATTTGGATAGTGACAATAAGAAAACTCGGCCAAAGGCAAGAAACGATCCCACTAACCTCCGAAGATAATCACGCATGCTCTGAGCATATCCTCCAAAATCTGAATTGTCTACTCCGACTGCCCGTCGGTCTGCAGATGAAAGGCTATGCTGAGCTCTACATGGGGCCCCAATTCACTATGTACTGCTCTCCATAAATGTGAAGTAAATTGAGGACCTCCATCTGATATGATAGAAATTGGCTCACCGTGCAACCGAACTATCTCCTGAATATAAATCTGGGCCAACCTTTCTGAAGTATACATAGTCACAATTGGAATGAAGTGTGTCGACTTGGTCAACCTATTGACAATGACCCAAACTGCATCAAACTTCCACAAGGTCCGCGTCAACCTAACTACAAAGTCCATAGTAATGCATTCCCATTTCCACTATGGTATAGTCATTTGTTGAAGTAGGACACCTGGCCTCTGGTGCTCATACTTAACTTGCTGGAAATTTAGGCACCTAGCTACATATTCAACTATGTCCTTCTTCATCCGCCGCCGCCAATAATGCTGCCTCAGGTCATGATACATTTTCGTGGCACCCCGATGAATAGAATACCTAGAACTGTATGCCTCCTCTAGGATCTTTTCCCTCAGCATGTCTACATTATGAACACATAGACGACCCTGAGTCACAGAACACCATATTCGCAGATAGTGACCTCTTTAGCACCACCTCGTAGTATCGTTTCTCTAAGAACCAATAAGTGTGGGTCATCAAACTGGTGATCCTTGATGCGCTCAAATACTGAAGACTGGGCAACAACACATGCAAGAACTCGACTAGGCTCTGAAATATCTAATCTCACAAGTCTGTTAGCCAAGGACTGAATGTCCAAATCTAATGGCCTATCCTCTACTGAAATAAAAAGCCAAACTACCCATACTCTCTGCCTTTCTACTCAAGGCATATGCAACTACATTTGCTTTGCCCGGATGATACATGATAGTAATATCATAATCTTTTAGTAACTCGAGCCATTTGCGCTGCCTCAAATTTAGGTCCTTCTGTTTGAACAAATGCTGCAAACTGCGATGATCAGTGTAAACCTCACAAGTCACCCCATAAAGATAGTTCCTCCAAATCTTAAGAGCGTGAACAATCGTAGCTAACTCCAAATCATGCACCCGATAATTCTTCTCGTGAGGCTTCAGCTGATGTGAAGCATATGCAATAACTCGCCCCTCCTTCATCAATACAAAACCCAAGCCAATGCGTGAAGCATCGCAATACACTATATACATCCCTGAACTGGAAGGCAACACTAACATTTGTGCTGTAGTCAATGCTGTCCTGAGATTCTGAAAGCTCACCTCATAATCATCGAACCATCGGAATGGAGCACCCTTCTGGGTTAATTTGGTCAAAGGTGCTGCAATAGATGAAAAGCCCTCCACGAACTGACGATAATAACCTGCTAACCCTAGGAAACTCTGGATCTCAGTCGCCGAAGTGGGACGATGCCAATTCTGAACTGCCTCAATGTTTTTGGGATCAACTTTAATACCCTCGCCCGATACAATATGCCCCAAAAATGCTATAGATTCTAGCCAAAACTCACATTTGGAGAATTTAGCATATAGCTTCTATTCCCGCAAGGTCTGAAGCACCACTCTCATATGCTGCTCGTCACTGCGCGAGTAGATCAAAATATCATCAATGAAGACGATGAAAAACAAGTCAATATATGGCCTGAACACCCTCTTCATCAAATCCATAAATGCCGTCGGGGCATTAGTCAAACCGAAGGACATCACCAGAAACTCATAATGACCATATCTAGTCCAAAAAGCGGTTTTCAAAACATCTGAGTCCCGAATCTTTAACTGATGGTACCCCGACCTCAAGTCAATCTTAGAGAACACCCTAGCACCTCGCAACTAGTCAAATAGACCATCAATACGTGACAACGGGTACTTGTTCTTAATAGTGACTTTATTCAATTGGCGATAATCAATACACATCTACATAGTCCCATCCTTCTTCTTCACAAATAATACCGGTGTACCCCAAGGCGATACACTCGGTCTGATGAACCATTTGGATAGTAACTCCTCAAGTTGTTCTTTTAACTCATATAACTCTATTGGAGAAATGCGATACGGTGGGATAGATATAGGCTGGGTATCTGGAGCCAAGTCAATACAGCAATCAATATCACGATCCGGTGGCATGCCTGGAAGATCTGAAGGGAATACATCGGAGAACTCTCGGACTACAAGCACTGAATCAATTATCAGAGTCTCTGCAATAGTGTCCCGAACATAGGCTAGATAAGCCAAACATCTTTTCTCAACCATGTGCCGAGCCTTTAGAAAGGAAATAACTTGATTCGATGCACTGACAGACGAACCCTTCCATTCCAAACTAGTCAATGCTGGAATCGCCAAGGTAGCAGTCTTAGCACGGCAATCTAGGATGGCATGATATGGAGATAACTAGTCCATGCCCAAGATGATATCAAAGTTAGTCAACTCAAGCAGCAGAAGATCTGCTCTAGTTTCATAACCATAGAATGTAATAATGCAGGACTGGTAGATCTAATCCACAACAACAGAATCGCCCATATGAGTGGACACATATACAGGAGTACCCAAGGGCTAAAGAGAAACACCCAAGAAATGAGCAAATAGAGATGACACAAAGGAATATGTAGACCCTCGATCAAATAATATAGAGGCATATCTGTCATAGACAGAAATAATACATGTGATCACAGCATCTGAGGCCTTTGCATCTGGTCTGGCCAGAAAAGCATAAAACCGAGATGGAGAGCCACCTGGGTGGCCTCCACCTCTAGGATGGCCCCTACCCACCTTCCCTCTACCTCTAGGCAGCTGGACGGTTGGTGGAGCAACTGGTGCGGTAATCATAGGCTGATGACCCTGCTACACTGGTCTACCCCGAAGCTTGGGGAAGAATCTCCGCATATGACTGCAATCCCCTTACTCGAAACAACCCCTCGATACGATGGGTTGTTGACCTGAAGTCTGGCCCTGGTGACCTAAGTACCTACTGGAAGAACCATAAATAGCCGGTAGGCGGTAAGAACTCTCTGGCATAGCACTGAAATAAGGTCGTACTAGAGCACCCCGAGGAGGCGGTGGTGCTGGATATGGGGGCCTGCTGGACTGCTCTATCACGAACTGGCCTCTACCCCCAGATGGGCACCTATGAACTCTCCAAAATATCTAAACCGCTTATTTCTCATAACCCGCTCTCAGCTACGCTGACGCACACCCTCAATTCTCCGGGCTATCTCCACAACCAACTCATAAGAAGTCCCCATCTCAACCTCTTAGGCCATAGTAGCCTGAATGCCAGTGTGCAAACCCTCATCAAACCTTCGTACTCTCTCCGCATCAGTAGGGATTATCATAAGTGCATGGCGAGACAACTCATAGAACCTCGCCTCATAATAGGTCACTAACAATTGACCCTGTTAGAGTTGCTCAAACTAAAACTGTAACTCTTCCCTCTGGAAGGGTGGAATATACCTATCCAGTAAAATACGGGTGAACCTATCCCAAGTCATGGGAGGAGAATCTGTTGGTATGCCAAGAAGATAGGACTTTCACCACCTACGGGCCCTTCCCTCTAGTTGAAAAGTAGAAAATCTACCCCATGAGACTCCAATATCATCATGTTGTGCAGTTTGTCCCTACACCAATCAAAGAAGTCCTGGGGATCCTCATGTCTCTCACCCCCAAAAGACAAGAGGATGTAGCCTAGTCCATCTGTCCAATAGCTTCTGCAGCTTGGCGACCGCAGCTGGTCTGGGCTCAGGTGTAGCTTCTACCACTGGCTGGGCTCCACCCACGGGTAGGGCAACCTGGGTATAATATATAGTAGTTGCTTTCCCATGAGCCTATGCAATAGGGGTCTGTGCTCTCCTGCCCGCCTGAGACGTAGCTGGGTATGCCGGAAATAAACCGGCATGTGTCATAGTGTCCATGAACCGCAGCATACGGCCCATGACCTCCTGAAATCCCAGTGCGAATGTGAAATCCATCGGAGCTAGCTCGGATGCAGGCACCTCGCCCTGCTTCTCGATGATAAGATCCTCTACTGGATCCACTAGTGGCATAACTGGAACTACTCTAGGACGCCCTCGCCCCCTACCATGGGTAGGATTCCTTCCTCGGCCTCTAACAATAGGGGGAGCAGCTCTTCTCTGGTCTGGAACCTCAGTAGAGCGCGTTCTCACCATCTGTTAGAGAATAAGAGAAAGGTACTTAGTACTGCATCAACTACACGATAGGAGATGAAGAAAGGTAGTTTCCTAACACCCTATAGCCTCTCGAAGATAAGTACAAACGTCTCCGTACCGATCCGCAAGACTCTATTAGGCCAGCTCATAACTTGTTAGACCTACGTGAACCTAGTGCTTTGATACCATGTTGTCACGACCCAATTTCACCTATAGATCGTGATGGCACCCAACATCACAGCTAGGCCAGCCAACTTTTGAATTAAAATATATTTATTCCTTTAATAATTATCTGAGTAATCAAACTCTTCTTACTTGCAAGATTTAAGGAAATATAAATGGTTCTGAAGAAATAAAAACTAATTCTACCAGTATGTGTGCCAAGACCTGGTGTCACGAGTGTATGAGCGTCTAGTAGATTATTCAAAAATTCTAAATATTGTCTAAAATAAAATAGACAGAATTCAAATACAAGGAGAGGCGCTAGTTGCTGCAAACGACACAGAAAAGCAGCTCACCACTAGGCCTCGGGGTAACGTGGATGTGCACCAGTAGAACCGCCTAAAGCTCCTGTCTCAGATCATGCACAAAAAGTACAGCAAGTGTAGCATGAGTACGTAAACAACGTGTACCCAGTAAGTATCAAGTCTAATCTCAAAGAAGTAGTGACGAGAGGTCGACTTTGACACTCACAATGGGTTAATAATATTAAAATATAAATATTTAAATAGACATGATTTATTAGAATAACAATAATTTTCTTAACAAGCGAAAATAAATAATTCTTTCAAATTCAATAATTTCCAATTAATCATTTATCTTCACAAGCTGCAATAGAATGTCAAGGAACAGTGTAATTATTATTATTAAGCACGATTTATGTCGAGGTCGTTCGGCCCAGTCCATAGTGTCATGTACACTGCCAAGGAACGTGCGGCATGATCCATAGATATATCTATACTGCCGAGACGTTCGGCCCGCTCCACAAGAAAGGAGGACATTTTCTTATGAACCTCCGAAATGAGAAGTTATTATAAGGCTAACACATAAGGATGTACAATTTCTAGTAATAGTTAAGTAATTTGTACAAAAATTCAAGTATGTGAAATTTTGGTCTTTTGCTATTTCCTCTCACAATTTCCAATATAATTCCAGTACTTTAATTAATAAAGGATGCAAGTTTTACAAATAATTCATGATTTGAGTCCTAAACTACCCGGACATAGAATAATTTGTAGCTATGCACCGACTCTCTTCACCTCGTGCGTACGTAGCCCT
>AWOL01S0005331.1:48254-59197 GCA_000715115.1 Nicotiana otophora | reverse complement strand
CCCATAATTAGCAACAATTATTAACTTAATCACCTATGGGGTAAATTCCCTCTTACAAGGTAAGACAAGAGACTTACCTTGTCTCAAAGTCCACTTCCCGGTCACAACATTGCGTTACAGCCTCAATTTGATGCCAAACAAAATCCGAAACTAGCCAAATGTTATATATAATAATTAATACATGCTTAACAATTCGAAATTAGAGTACTAGATTAATTAACCGACCCAAAATGGTAAAATTCCTAAAATTCACCCCAGGCACGGATTCCGAAAATTTTCGGAGGAAATCGTTACCCATAATCTCAATAACTCAAATATACAATTTCCATCCAATTCCATAACCATTCTTGTGGTTAAAATCTAATTTTTATCAAAACCTAGGTTTTTCATCTAAACCCTTGATTTCCACAATTTGCATGTTATAATCTACCCATAATCTATGTATTTAACTCAAAGTGGGTAGAATTAACTTACCTTCAAGTTGCTAGTTGAAATCCCCTCTCAAAAAGCTCCACAATTGCCCAAAATATGAAGGAAATGAGCTAACAATACGCAACTCCGGACTTAAATGAAGGTTTTGCCTACTGCGATTTTCGCACCTGTGGAAGTACAACCGCACCTGTGGTTCCGCACCTACGGAAAATTCCTCACAGGTGTGAGATTCCCCCTCTTGGACTAGCTCCGCACCTGCAGAAAAGGGGCCGCTTTTGCGCATCCGCAGATGCGACCAAAGCCTTCACACCTACGCATTTCTCCTCTTCTGCGAGCTCGCATGTGCGCCCAAAATTCCAGCTTCTGCGGCTTGTGGCCATCCTCCCCTTATTCTCTTCTATGGCTTGGGCCTCGCTTATGCAAGCTCGCACCTGCGACTGGCCAAGAACAGGTGCGATTGCAGCAAAAGCTGGAAGCTTCAGCTACTACTCCAAATTCCAAAATTGGTCTGAGCCTTGTTCGGTTAACACCTGAGGCCCCCGGGGCTCCGCCCGAACATACCAACAAGTTTGAAATCATAAAACATACTCGCTCGAACCCTCAAAACATGTAAAACAACATCAAAACTAAGAATCACACCTCAAACCAAATTGTTTAACTTAGAATTTTCAAATTCTTCAAACTTACTCCAAACACGCCGAAACATACTTAAACTACTCGGAATGACACCAAATTTTGCGTGCAAATATTAAATCACCATATGGAACTATTCCCTGGCTCGTAATTTCAAACAGACCTCAATTACTCCAAAACCTACTCCAAACAAAATTTAAAGAACCTTAAAACCTTCAAATAGGTAGTTTTTACTATTAAGCGCTGAAACGCTCCCGGGTTGTCCAAAACCTGATTCGAACATATACCCAAGTCCAAAATCATCATACAAACCTATTGGAACTGTCAAATCCTGATTCCGGTTTTATTTTCTAAAAATATTGACCGAAGTCAAACTTGGCCTTTTAAAGCCAAACTAAGGAACCAAGTATTCCAATTTCAACCCGAACACTTCCAAATCCTAAACTAACCATACTTGCAAGTCATAAAATAGTAAAAGCACATACGGGGATTCTTATTTAGGGAAACAGAGTTCTAGAAGGCAAAACGACCGATTGGATCATTACAGTTTGTGTCCGAGGAGTCTGCAAATGCTGTTATAGAGAAGCTTAATGGGGCCATAGTTGGAGGCAAATAGTTGTTTTTGCAATCCTCTAGTGTTTGCGTGTTTATTAAAATATGTATGTCCAATTTGAATCGATCTCATAAGATCCCTTGTTACTGCAATTGCAATCATCTAGTTGTTCCATATTCCAATCATGATTAGCTTAGATAATCATTTGTTTACTCCCTTCTTATCTAATTCTAAATGTATTTTTGAATATCTTACGACATTGGTGGCATAGGTATGTTGGTGTGTTTGTCAGAAAGAGTTACCAGGTTTTGTCAAGTCCTTATGTTAAAAATACAAATTTGTACTTCAATAACTTAGACCCAGATATCTCAAAAGAGCATCTTAGAGAAACGTTGTCTAAGTTTGGGAAAATTATTAGCTTGGTCATTCCAAAATATGGTGTAATATGGCCAATATTTTGGCTAATAGAGTCCATCTCACATAAGCGTAAGCATATTTGAAAAGTGTAGACTTTGATGGCAATATTCTTTGGGACCCAAAAATATTGCATTGTGTGGTGGATATCATTTACACAAGTTGTATATTTTCTTTTACAACTAAGAGGCCAAGGCTTTTTAGCCTATAAAAGAAAAGGCCAGTAGTTCATTTTAGATACACCAACAAGACTTGAGTCTTCATTTCTTGTTTCTTCCTTTCCTTTTTTATTAAGAGTGTTTTGTATGAGAGTTGAGTGTTGGGAAGCACTTGTGTGAACCATTTCTTTGGAGTGGTCTTGTGAGGTTATTCTCTTAGGGTATTTGGGATTAATTAGAGTATTTACTCTAATTTTGTACTCTCTTTTGTACTCTTATAGGTATAGTAAAATTGCTCCTCTCCGCTTGTGGGCGTAGGTCATATTGACCGAACCACGTTAAATTGGTATCTTCTTTTGTGGGGCTTAAATTAAAGAAAAACAAGGAAGAAAATGGGAGGTGCCTAATTTTGTTGACAACTTTGTTGAAGAAAATGATAGGTGCCTAACTTTGTTAAAGAAAATGGGAGGTGTCTAACTTTGTTGAAAAATTATAGGACTAAATCAACAACAAGACATCTTCTTTGTAGTAGTTGAATGACATCTCTTACTATAAATAGAGGACTTCATTCTCAATTTCAATTACACCAAAATAAGAGATAAGCAAGAGAAGTTAGAGAGAGTAATCCACAGATTGTAGTGTGTGAGATAAATAGTGAGTGTGAGTAATATTGTAGTGAGGTATTTTAAATAAAGAGTGTTATTTCTTTCAAGATTGTAGTAGTCTCTTGACACTACTAAGTTGTAATAGTATAGTGGTTATATTGCTCCGTTCGGGTATTCTATTTTACCATTAGAATAGTTGGTATCGTTGTTACTCTTTTGTGTTATTATTATTAGTCGTGGATATTATTCCTGGGTGGGATTATTATTTTTCCCAACAACGTGGTATCAGAGCCATGGCAAATAATGGTATGCTGTCTTTTCAGTATCCCCGTCTCACAAAATATAATTATGAGAAATGGTGTCTACGTATGAAGACCATTCTTGGCTCTCAGGATGTGTGAAAAATCGTAGATAGAGGGTATGCAAAACCCGATAATGAGAAAGCTCTGCCTCAAAATGAAAAAGATGTCTTGGCAAAGACAAGGAAGAAGGATCAACAAGCCCTCACGCTCATTCATCAATGTCTGGATGATGCAATATTTTAGAAGGTGGCAGATACTACCACCTCAAAGGAAGCTTGGGAGATTTAATAAAATTCTCTTCAAGGAATTAACATGGTAAGGAAGGTAAAACTTCAAACTCTAAGGGCTGATCAAAATGAAAGAATCCGAATGCATTTCAGATTATTGTTCAAAAGTGAAGGCTGTTGTAAATCAATTAAGAAGATATGGGGAGGACATAAAAGATGTTCATGTGGTAGAAAAGATCCTTTGCACTTTAATACCTAAATTTGATTTTGTGGTGTGTGCTATTGAGGAGTCTAAAGATTTAGACTCTTTGATGGTAGAGCAATTGGAGGGTTCTTTACAGGCCCATGAAGAAAAGATCAAGAGGAGACAAGAAGTGCAATTGGAGCAACTTTTTAAAACTCAGGCATCCTTTATGGATTATGGAGGTGAAAAGAGTTATCGAGGAAACGGGCGAAGCCGAGGCCGTGGTGGTCATGCAAGAGGAAGAAGTAATGGTAACAACTTCAGCAATGTAGTTAAAATCCACCAGACATTCAGAGGTCGTGGTATTTGGACAATGGAGCAAGAAATCATATGTGTGGATGCAAAGAGAAGTTTGTGGAGATCAATAAAACAGTGAGAGGTAATGTGTCTTTTGGAGATACCTGAAAGATTAAAATTGAAGGGATAGGTACGATTTTGATCTCATGTAAAGATTGTAGTCACAGGTTAATTCAAGATGTTTATTATGTCCCAAAATTTAAAAGTAATATTTTGAGTTTGGGACAACTTCTTGAAAAGGAATATGACATCCACATGAAAAATATGCATCTTTGGCTTAGAGATTCAAGTGGAATTCTAATTGCTAAAGTGAATGTGGCTAAGAATACATTATTCTCTCTGAATCTTAAGACAATTGATGAAAGTGTTTGAAGGCTAATGTGCAAGATGAATCATGATGTTGGCACATGCAATTTGGGCACTTTAATTTTGAAGCGCTCAAATCAATAGGAGAAAAGCACATGGTGCATGGGATACCATCAATAAGCCATCCCAATCAATTGTGTGAAGCTTGTCTTCATGAAAAACATGCAAGGAGGAGTTTTCCAAATGAGGCCATGTCAAGATCAACCAAGCCACTTCAGCTTGTTCACATTGATATGTGTGGACCAATCAATCCACCTTCCTTTGGTAAAAGTAAATACTTTCTACTTTTCGTTGATGACTTTAGTAGAAAGACTTGGGTTTATTTCTTGAACAAAAAATCTGAAGCTTTTGCTGCTTTTAAAATTTTCAAAGTACTTGTAAAAAACGAAAGTGGCTATGAAATAAAAACTTTAAGGTCCGATAGAGGAGGCGAATTCACTTCAAAAGAATTTAATGACTTTTGTAAATCTCATGAAATTCGTCATCCTCTAACGGTACCTTATTCACCCCAACAAAATGGAGTTGCAAAGAGAAAGAATCGAACGATTCTTAATATGGCTAGATGTATGTTAAAAGCTAAAAATATGCCCAAGGAATTTTGGGCAGAAGCTGTATCTTGTGCAGTTTATTTGAACAATAGGTCTCCAACAAAGAATGTTAGAGATCAAACCCCTCAAAAAGCATGGAGTGGAAGAAAGCCAAGNAATTCGTCGTCCTCTAACGGTACCTTATTCACCCCAACAAAATGGAGTTGCAAAGAGAAAGAATCGAACGATTCTTAATATGGCTAGATGTATGTTAAAAGCTAAAAATATGCCCAAGGAATTTTGGGCAGAAGCTGTATCTTGTGCAGTTTATTTGAACAATAGGTCTCCAACAAAGAATGTTAGAGATCAAACCCCTCAAAAAGCATGGAGTGGAAGAAAGCCAAGTGTCAAATACTTGAGAATATTTGGGAGCATAGCCTATGCTCATGTGCCACATCAAGGGAGAGAGAAGCTTGACGATCGAAGTGACAAGCATGTGTTTGTTGGCTATGAAACGAGCTCAAAAGGCCACAAGCTATACAACCCAAGTAGCGGCAAGAGGGTGGTAAGTCGCGATGTTGAATTTGATGAAGAATTGGCATGGAACTGGGAAGCTCAGGAAGAAACTTCATATGATTTTCTTCCATACTTTGGTAATGAAGAAGAACCAGAGACCATGGAACCTGTGTAGGATACAACTCCACCTCCTTCTCCAACAAATGTTGCATCTCCCTCTTCTCAAGAAAGTTCAAATGAACAACCACAAAGGACAGGGAGTATTCAAGAGTTCTATGAGGACACAGAAGAAGTTACTAATTTTGATTTTTTATATTGTCTCTTTGCTGATAAAGAACCAATGAACTTTGATGAAGTTTTTGAAGACAAAAGGCGGAGACAAGCCAAGTAGGAGGAGATCGAGTCAATAGAGAAGAACAACACTTGGGAGTTAACAACACTTCCCAAGGGTCATCAAGCAATTGGAGTTAAATGGTTATACTAGGCAAAGAAGAATGCTGATGGAGATGTGGAGAGATACAAGGAATGACTTGTGGCTAAAGGCTACAAGCAAAGGAAAGGTATTGACTATGAAGAAGTCTATGCACCTATTTCCCGCATGGAGATGATTCGTTTGCTTATATCTTTGGCGGCGCAAATGAAGTGGAAGATCTATCAACTAGATGTCAAGTCAGAGTTTTTGTATGGCTATCTTGAAGAAGAAGTCTATGTTGAACAACCATTGGTCTTTGTGGTCAAAATCCATGAAGATAAAGTATTGCGGTTGAAGAAAGCTTTATATGGATTAAAGCAAGCCTCACGAGCATGGAATAGTTGCATCGGCAAATATTTTCAAGAGAATGGGTTTACTCATTGTCTCCATGAATATGCTCTTTACCTTAAAGTCATACTAATAGAGATATCTTACTTATTTGTCTTTATGTTGATGATCTTATTTTCACGGGTAATAACCCAAGTTTGTTTGAAGCTTTTAAGAAAGATATGTCTCGTGAGTTCGAGATGACAGACGTATGGCTTATGTCATACTACTTGGGCCTAGAAGTGAAGCAGATGGAGGGATGGAATTTTTATCTCTCAAGAAAGCTATGCAAAAGAGATATTGAAGAAGTTCAACATGCTCGATTCCAACCCCGTGAACACACCGATGGAGAGTGGGACAAAATTGTCCAAGTTTGATGAAGGAGAAAAAGTAGATCCCACATTTTACAAAAGTCTTGTGGGAAGTTTGAGGTACTTGACTTGTACCAGGCCAGATATACTCTTTGCAGTTGGAGTAGTAAGTCGTTTCATGGAAGCTCCTACCTCCAACCATTTGAAAGTCACTAGAAGAATTCTTCGTTACCTAAAAGGTACGATCAACTTTGGGTTATTTTATTCTTCTTCTAATGATTTCAACCTTATGGGATTATGTGATAGTGATTATGCGGGAGATATTGATGATAGAAAAAGCACAACTCGCTTTGTGTTTTTCTTGGGTGACTCTGTTATTTCTTGGAGTACAAAGAAACAGTCCATGGTTACTCTCTCGACTTGTGAAGCCGAATATATAACAACAACATCATGCACTTGTTATGCTATTTGGCTAAGAATATTATTGAAGGAGCTCAATTTTCCACAAATTGAAGCTACAGAGATTTGTATTGATAACAAATATGCACAGGCACTCACCGGAATCCGGTGTATCATGATCAAAGCAAGCATATAGATACAAGATATCACTTCATCAGAGAGTGCATTTCCAAGAAGGAAGTCAAGCTCAAATATGCAAAGTCTCATGATCAGGCTGCGGATATCTTTACAAAGCCTTTTAAGTTTGAGAATTTTCAGAGATTGAGATCAAGACTTGAAATGAAAAAGAAAAATCAAAATTAAGGGAGAGATTTGTGGGGATCATATTAAAGAAAAACAAAGAAGAAAATGGGAGGAGCCTAATTTTGTTGACAACTTTGTTGAAGAAAATGGGAGGTGCCTAACTTTGTTGACAACTTTGTTGAAACAAATGGGAGGTGCCTAACTTTGTTGAAAGATTATAGGACTAAATCAACAACAAGACATCTTCTTTGTAGTAGTTGAATGGCATCTCTTACTATAAATAGAGGCCTTCATTCTTCATTTCAATTACACCAAAATAAGAGAGAAGCAAGAGAAGTTAGAGAGAGTAATCCACAGATTGTAGTCTGTGAGATAAATAGTGAGTGTGAGTAATATTGCAGTGAGGTGTTTTAAATAAAGAGTGTTATTTCTTTCAAGATTGTAGTAGTCTCTTAACACTACTAAATTATAATAGTATAGTGGTTATATTGCTCCACTCGGGTATTGTAATTTACCCATTAAAAGAGTTGATGTCGTTGTTACTCTCTTGTGTTATTATTATTTGTCGTGGATATTATTCATGGGCGGGATTATTATTTTTTCCAACATCTTTATCTACTTTAATTGTCCTTATTATCAACTTGCATTGTCTTTATTATTATCATTATAACATTGTTTGGCTAAATTCCACACTACCCGAGTTCCCGATCCTAACAGATGGGAGTGGAGCTTCAACAGCTTTTGGATTTGTAAACTTTGATGATCCTGATGATGCAAGGAGAGGAATGGAAGCTGTGAAAGGATCATCAGTTAGTAAGTCATAGCTTTGTGATGTTGTTGTATTCTAAAATGTGACTGCAGCAATGCCATTGATAATTTTGTGTGTGGCATGCATGCATTATTTAGCCTCCAAGACCTCGTATATAGGGGCACAAAAGAAAGCAAAGCGCGAACAACTTTTGAAGCGCATCTTTGAAGAGATAAGGAAGGAGAAAGTTATAATGTACCAGGTAGTGATTCTCTTTTACCTTATCACAAGAAGCGCTTTAATCTATTTATGAAAATACTTGAATTTATCATGTTAGGGTTCGAATGTCTACGTCCAGGGGCGAAGCTACAAAAACTTGTTGCGACCAAATACACTCACGCAAGTATACGTAGTTATCAAGTAATAAAGTAATGAGTAGAGTATCGTTCCCACAAAGACTTATGATTCACTTTTGACTAATTCAAACTTAAATAGCTAATCGATTCAAGCGATTTCTTACAAAATAGATAATCTTTTAATTTACTACCTAAAAACTATCAAGTAATGAAATACTAGAAATCAAACACAACACTTAAATAGTTTTGAATAACAATCAATAGGAGATAATATTCCAGGGTCACGGGTTATCTAACAATCATGTTGCATTCTTAGCTTAAAATAACTAATTGATTTATCTGGATTGTTGATTGACAGGGTTGATATTACTCATAAGAATCTGTCAAGTCCTTACTCGCCTATTTAAGCTAACTTAATACTTATATGTCTATGGAAGTAAGATTAACAAAAACACATTTACAATTCCTGTATTGCAACCGAGGAAGGCAATTAGGTATATGTCTATCCTAATTGCGAATCCGTTCCCCGATGCCCGGGTTTAAGAACTTGCTCTATTTAATTCTATATGCAATCTAGAATTCCCACTTTCGAGTTCAACTCTAGATTCATAGATAGTATTTCACTGTTAGCTACTCAGCAAAATAATTAAAAACATAATTAAATAAACAACCCAATATGATAAAATCAACTTCGTCAAATTAAACTTCAAACGTCAACATTCATGTATACCCATGACCATAGAACAATAGGGTTCTTAGCCACTCATGTTCATACAATCATCAAAAATAATATTTTTAAACATAAAATCAATGAATACTAGGAAAGGGATGGAAGAATTGATCAAATCCTTGCTTCCGAGTGTTTGGCGCCTCCCTCTTCTCTCTAAATCACGTCTGCCCCTTCAAAAATAGGTTTAGGTTGGCTTTTATATGAATTGGGGGCGTCTAGGGGTCGAAATAACCGAGTGCTAGTCGAAAAGGGACACTTTCCTGTCTTGAGCATCTAGGGAAGCGTGGGGCACTGGCCCTAGCGCTCAAATATTTTGGCTGCTGTAAATTGCACCACAGCCAGCGCCCCACGCTGGCTGTGGCCCTCAAATCTCACTTTTTGTGTTTTTGTCCCGATTTCGCTCCAATTCGCGCCCTTTCTTCCCAAATTGCATCCGAAGGATCCCTACACATAGAAATACCAAATTTTAGCACAAATAATCATTTTAAATATCTCAAATCGTCGAGACATGAGCAAAATGTGAGGCGATATATATCAAAATATGCATACATTAAGCCGATTATCAACACCCCACACTTAGACTCTTGCTCGTCCTCGAGCAATGGAACTATATTAATACCCCCAAAACGTACTTAGAACTATGAAAGAGGACTTCACAATTAATTCAATAAAACACCCTACCTTTTGACTATGATCGATGTCGGCAATTAAGCATGAACACATAAATTTCATATTCTTCCCGTTTTTAAATAGCCCAAGTATACTAAATGTTATTCAACCAACTCAATCAACCTCTCCACAACCACCTTACCTCAAGAGACGACTCGTTACCACTAAGCATATTCAACTCACGCACTCACCCAACACAAGAAAGTGTACAACATCACCAATCCGTCATGAGATCAAGTGCCCTCACCACAAGCAAAAGAGTGAATATCAAAGTAGTCCACAAATTTAAATATGTCATTGAACATAAATTAAGGACATCACACAATTGAACAACATTCACTCACTCTCACAAAGAATTCATGTGCATCCCGTGGTCGTACCATAAGCTTGCCCGTAGTGTACATCTCTACTAATCTAAGCTAGCTAAATCTAGGATCAATTAGGACTTTAAGGTTGTAATGTAGGCTAAGGGACGGGTAGGATATATTTAGGAATAGTGACTAACCCTCCTAAGCACTTTAATACACTACACTCACAATTCAAGTGTAATTTCTTCTCAACCCATTCATTTGTCATACACCATAACTAACATAGCACTCTTTTCCATCAAGCACCTCTATGGTTTCACTAGCACGAGTGAGAAGGATTAGGAGGTGTGTCTTTCTACATTAGTTGAACTTTTGTTTGCTCTTTCTTGCAAAACTTTTCCTCTCTGTTTTTTTTCACACACTCCATACATTGAAGTTCATAAGCTAGTGACATTTATTCACAATTTTAGTGCACCTTAAGGGCCCTTTCATGGTTCCACTCGAAAGCCACTTCCTAATCTCTCACCTTACTTATTTTAGCGACTAAGTGCCTTAGGAGGTAAAGGTTCAATAATCTCAAATTAAGAACAACTAGGAGTACGGCTTGTAATGTGGTTGCCAAGGAAACAGTCTATAGGGTCAAAGGGGCTAGCAATGGGAAAATTTAATTTGTCAGTGACAAGCACCTTTATGGTCAAGCAAGAAATGCCTATGTCATCTCCTAGACTAGCACAACTTAATGATTTCGCGTTGATTAACACACGGGGCAAGTTCTAGACTACACAGGATAGCACAGAATATCAACAATCCTTACACACACATGGCACTTGACTCACTCAAGACGGTTCTGTGTGACTCTCAGGTCAAGCAAGCATATCAAGTTGAGAATATTTTTAAGCAACACTGCACTAGGTGCATACAAGTAAATCGACTGAGAAAAAGGTGTCAAAGAGTAGGCTACTTAATTTTCTTGGGCATTACAATTCAAATCATATATGCAGGAAGACAAAGCGCATGCCCTAACTTAACTTGCCAACACCAAACAT
>AWOL01S0005331.1:14171-39749 GCA_000715115.1 Nicotiana otophora | reverse complement strand
TGCAGTCACCAACCTTCCCTTCAGCTCCTCAAATGCTTTCAGACATGCATCATCAAACTTGAAGGTGACATCTTTCTCTAGAAGCCTGCATAATGGAGAAGAAATTTTTGAAAAATCTTTAATGAATCGACGATAAAAACCTGCATGGCCCAAGAAACTGCGAATGCCTTTGACGGATGTCGGTGGGGGCAATTTTTCAATCACCTCCACCTTTACTTTATCCACCTGTAGACCATTTTTTGACACCTTGTGCCCCAAGACTATACCTTCACGTACCATGAAATGGCACTTTTCCCAGTTTAGTACCAAGTTTGTCTCTTCACACCTAGCAAGCACTTTATCAAGGTTCATTAAACAATTATCAAAAGAACACCCAAACACAGAAAAATCATCCATGAACACTTCCACAAATCTTTCAACCATATTAGTAAAAATAGTCATCATACACCTTTGAAAAGTCGCAGGTGCATTACAGAGACCAAAGGGCATTCTCTTGAATGCATACGTGCCATAGGGACACGTAAATGTGGTTTTCTCTTGGTCCTCTGGGGCTATAGCAATCTGATTATACCCCGAATAACCATCTAGGAAACAGTAGTATTACTAGCCAGCTAACCTATCAAGCATTTGGTCAATGAAAGGAAGGGGAAAGTGGTCCTTTCGGGTGACATTGTTCAATTTTCTATAATCTATGCAAATTTTCCACCCAGTGACAGTTCTTGTAGGAATTAAGTCATTATTTGCATTTACCACTACAGTCATCCCCCCTTTCTTAGGCACACATTGAATGGGGCTTACCCATTTGCTATCAGAGATTGGGAATACAATACTTGCATCAAGCCACTTAATCACTTCTTTTCTTACCACCTCTTTCATGATTGGATTTAGGCGGCGTTGTTGCTCTACACTTTGCTTGTGTCCGTCCTCCATGATGATTTTATGCATGTAGAAAGCTGGACTAATGCCTTTAATGTCAGACATCGTCCACCCAATTGCTCGCTTGTGCTCACGTAGCACTCTCAACAACTTTTCTTCCTGCAATTTAGACAAGTCAGAAGAAACAATAACAGGTAAAGTGTCAGAACTACCCAAATAAGCATATTAAAGGTGAAGGGGTAGGGGTTTAAGCTCCAATTTTGGAGCTTCTTCAATTGACGGCTTTGGAGGAGATCCACTTGTCCTATTCAGGGGCTCAAACGGGTGTATTCCCTGCATGTAAGTACAAGATGCATCTAGGATATGCATCATCTCCTCAACCTTATCATCAATCTCCAAGCTCTAGAACAACATGAGTGCTTTTTCTAGAGAATCGTCTAGATATACGCTCGTGTCAGAGAAGTTTCTCATCCACCTCCATGACAGATATCATAGAGAGCTCCTCATAGTGGCGGGGAAGTTGGATCACTTTGTAGATATTAAAAACTGCTTCCTCGTTGTCCACCCTCATAATCATTTTTCCCTCTCTCACTTTAATTATTGCATCACCAGTAGCCAAGAGAGGTCATCCCAATATGATAAGAACTTGTTCATCAACCTTAAAATCTAGAATAATGAAGTTAGTTGGGAAGATAAATTTCCCAATTTGCAGCAATACATCTTCAATCACTCATTCAGGGTAGGCTATGGACCTATCAGCTAATTGCAACATCACAGTGGTTGATCTTGGAGCTCCCAGACCCAATTACTTAAACAAAGACAAGGGCATTAGATTTATCCTCGCCCTCAAATCACAAAGAGCACGACCCACGTCAATATTACCAATTCGCACAGGGATGGTGAAGCTGCTAGGATCCTTAAGCTTTTGAGGAAGCTTGTTTTGGACCCTTGAAGTGCACTCCTCAGTAAGTGCAACTATCTCGAACTCAGTCAATTTCCTCTTGTGAGCCACTATATCTTTTATGTACTTAGCATATTTTGGAATTTCACGAAGTACATCCACCAATGGAATATTCAATTGAACCTGGCTCAACATAGAGAGAAATTTGTTGAACATGCGATCATCATTATTTTTCTGCAATCTCTGGGGAAAGGTGGAGGTGGCCTTGCAGCCTCCACTGGATCTGAACTTGCATCATTTTTCTTTGACTCGTGTATTGCCTTAGGGATCAGCTCCCTCTAAGGTATAGCCTTGTCCTTTCTCTTATTTGGCACTTCTTCTAGTTCCCTCCCGTTTCTGAGTGTAACTGCATTAACTTCAGGGTTCTTCTCTGTATCACTGGGAAGAGCGCCTGCAGGTCTAGTGTTTTAATTTGCTGCTAACTGTCCCATTTGCCTCTCAAAATTTCTGAAATCGGTCCTGAGCTGTTGATTATCAAGCAACAACTTCTTCAGCAAGTCATTCGTACTCTCTTCTATTTGTAGGGGTGGTTTCTGAGGTTGATTGAAATTTCCTTGGGGCCTATACTGATTCTGATTCTGTTGATTTACTCCCCATGAGAAGTTAGGATGATTCCTCTAATTTGGATTGTAAGTATTCCCATATTGTGCATGCTGATTCATTGGACCTCTGCTCTGTTACCCCACATAGTATATTGATTCAGGATTCGTGGGGCACCTGTCACTCATATGACTGTCACCACATAGTTCGCAGCAAATAGACATCTGTTGTACATGTTGCATCTATTGTGTTTGTTGCATTGTCATTCCATTCATCTGATTTGTCAATTTTGCTATATCGGCTCTCACGGCTGAGAAGTCATCAAGCTCAATCAACCCGACTGCCTTCTGTTTAATTGCCCTTCGTGAGTCCCTATCTCGTTGCCAATTATGGTCATTAGCAGTGAAGTTATTTAGCAAGAGTTGTATTTCACTATACGGCCTCGCCATGCAACTACCCCCACAAGCTGAATCAAGATTCATCTTTGATGCCTCATCTAGCCCATCAACAAAAGTGTGACCCAATACCTCATCAGTCTGACAATGATGCGGCCAGTCTCTGAGTAGCTTCTTGTATCTTTCCCAAGCTTGACGAAGTGTCTCGCCATCTCGTTGTTGGAACCCAAGAATTTGGCTCCTCAACGACTTTGTCTTCTTAGTGGGGTAAAACTTGATTAAGAATTTCCTTTCTAGATCATCCTAAGTGTTATTGAGTTCGCGGGCTCCTTTTGCAACCATTCTTTAGCTTCCCCCAGTGAAAAGGGAAATAGTGTCAGCCTGACATAATCCTTGGAAATGTTCGGATAATTGTAAATGTCTGTAATTTCCAAGAAGTTCTGAATATGCCTCTGTTGGTCTTCATGAGATAGACCCACATATTGCCCTGTGGACTGAATTAACTGTACCATGTACTGTTTGAGTTCAAAATGCCCCGTGATATCAGGCTACACAATAGCCTGAGTCATATTCGCAAGATTGGGCCTTGCAGCTTCTATCACCGCATGCTCTTCATTACCTGCTATCTCTGTTGGCTATGGTTGAACTACAATATCCAACTCTCCCTCTATTCTAGTTCTTGTTTCGACTTCCATCCTCACTCTATGAAGTGTTCGTTCAATTTCTGGATCAAAGAGAAGGAGGTTGTTTGCACTTCTACTCCTCCGCATTCAAGAGAAGATCCTGCGTTAACACAAACAAGGCAAACTGAAAATTAAAGCTTGAACAAATAACTAATAAAAGCTTAATTCAGTCAAATAGCTAATTTCTAAGTCCCCGACAATGGCACCAAAATCTTGTTGCGACCAAACACACTCACGCAAGTATACGTGATCGTCAAGTAATAAAGTAGTGAGTAGAGTATCGTTCCCACGAAGACTTATGATTCACTTTTGACTAATTCAAACTTAAATAGCTTATCGATTCTAGCGATTTCTTACAAAATAGATAATTTTCTAATTTACTACCTAAAAACTATCAAGTCATGAAATACTAGAAATCAACCACAACACTTAAATAGTTTTGAATAACAATCAATAGGAGATAATATTCCAGGGTCACGGGTTATCTAACAATCATGTTGCATTCTTAGCTTAAAATAACTAATTGATTTATCTGGATTGTTGATTGACAGGGTTGATATTACTCATAAGAATATGTCGAGTCCTTACTCGCCTATTTAAGCTAACTCAATACCTATATATCTATGGAATTAAGATTATAAAGAACGCATTTACAATTCCTGTATTGCAACCGAGCAAGGCAATTAGGTATATGTCTATCCTAATTGCGAATCCGTTCCCCGATGCCCGGGTTTAAGAACTTGCTCTATTTAATTCTATATGCAATCTAGAATTTCCACTTTCGAGTTCAACTCTAGATTCGTAGATAGTATTTTACTGTTAGCTACTCAGCAAAATAATTAAAAATATAATTAAATAAACAATCCAATATGATAAAATGAACTTCGTCAAATTAAACTTCAAACGTCAACATTCATGTATACCCATGACCCTAGAACAATAAGGTTCTTAGCCACTCATGTTCATACAATCATCAAAAATAATATTTTCAAACATAAAATCAATGAATACTAGGAAAGGGATGGAAGAATTGATCAAATCATTGCTTCCGAGTGTTTGGCGCCTCCCTCTTCTCTCTAAATCACGCCTGCCCCTTCAAAAATAGGTTTAGGTTGGTTTTTATATGAATTGGGGGCGTCTAGAGGTCGAAATAACCGAGTGCTAATCGAAAAAGAACACTTTCCTGTCTTGAGCGTCCAGTGCAGCGTGGGGCGCTGGCCCTGGCGCTCAAATATTTTGGCTGCTGTAAATTGTGCCACAGCCAGCGCCCCACACTGGCTGTGGCCCTCAAATCTCACTTTTAGCGTTTTTGTCCCGATTTCGCTCCAATTCGCGCCCTTTCATCCCAAAATGCATCCGAATGATCCCTACACATAGAAATACCAAAATTTAGCACAAATAATCATATTAAACATCTCAAATCGTCGAGACATGAGAAAAATGTGAGGGGATATATATCAAAATATGCATACATTAAGCCGATTATCATTCCTCCAAGGGTGGTCAACTGACCACCCTTCGCCGGAAAATTATACTCCGTATAAGGTAAAATATTATTTGTTATTAATTAAAAATAGATTTTGAACACCCTTGCATAGCCCACTGGCAAAGGTTTAAACACCCTTGTTGAATTTTCTGACTTTGCCACTGTCTACGTCAAGACTGTTGATGAAGATGTCTGTGATAATAAGCTGCGCGAACTGTTTAGCCAATGTGGCACAATTACTCTGCAAAACTTATGCAAGATGAGAAAGATGTGAGCAAGGGCGTTGGATTTGTATGCTTCTCCATAGCAGGGGAGACCAATAAAGCTGTGAATACTTCTGGTAAGTCATAATTTATCATTCTGCAGATCATACTGAATAACTAGGCGCAAAAAGTTGTTTCACACACGAGGTAACATGCGTCATAAATTTTGGCGTCACGTGCTACAATCTTTTATTTTTTCCTGGTTTTATGAGGATTTATTGGACAAGTGGGGAATGTAAGTGTGAACCAGTGAAGTTTGGGTAGAGCCGGGTCTAAACATTACCTGATTTTGATCCTTTCACTATAGGAAAGGTGACCGATACGACTCATCTAAACAGGTGATTAAAGTAGTGCTGCCACAGACACGAGAAATTTAAGGCAGTAAAATCTGCTAGTGCTAAAGCAATTCATGTCTTTAATGAAGCTTTTAAAGTGATACAAGTCAGTTATTGTTCTAGGACAGTTATTACACATTATATTAGACATCTTAGGCTCGTAGAATTGGATTTCATAGTTCTCATTTCTTGTCATGGTGTCACTTCATTCAGGTGGAAAGTACTGAACTGAGCTTCATATCATTTTGTCTTTACCTATAGAGCCAATTTTATCACTAATCACCAACATGCTTTGGATAAATAGTAGCAGGGTAGGGAAGTGACTTTAGTTTGAGTCTCTCTCTCTCCTTCTATGGGATTTTCTCTGTGTTAGAATGTCACAGTATCCATCCTTTGGTTACTTGTGGCATTTATTGCACTTGTCAGAAGACAAGGCATTTGATCAAGTTAAAGAACTACTCTAGTCTTTTGTTTTTCTTTCACTGTTTTTCCTATTGGATCTTTTCCAAGCATGCATACATCCTAGATTTTGCTACTTGGTTTCCTTTCTATGCCTCTGTACGAAAAGTTAAACTTAGACGAAGACCAACAACAACAACAATTCAGTATAATTCCATAAGTGGGGTCTGGGGAGGGTAGTGTGTACGTAGACTTTATCCCTACGCAGACCCTTGGCTCCCTCCCTCCAAGAACTCCTCACATTGCTCTTGGGTGACTCGAACTCACAACCACTTGGTTGGAAGTGGAGGGTGCTTACTACTATAGCAACCCACTCTTATCCAACTTAGATGGAGACCATGGATGGTATATGTCCATGGTTTACATGGCAGTCTCTACTCTCTATTTGTTTACTAATTAATTTGGTTAAGACTTCTTTGTGACGTGTTCCCTAGTTATGTGAAATTTGGAAAGTTTTGACTAGAAAAACAAAATAAGGCCACAAGCCATCTTTTGTTCTTCTAGAAGCCTATTCCAGCCATTGTGCAAGTAGTAAGACAAATAAATAGAGGAATCAGCCCAGTCTTGCCTATATTATTGGTCAAATATGTTTCTGTGCCTATATCATCCAATGCTTGCATCAGCACAGTTGTCACCTGATAAAGGTGTGCTTCATTTTAGACTCTTCTTCTCTTCTGTTTCATCTCTCATATACTTCACCTACTCTTTAATGTATTGACAGTTCCAATTCATGAATTGAGTAATTTATATGCCATATGATTAAATAGGTGTCTTGATCTTTTAGTATCCAATTCAGCGTAAAGTGACTACACTATATGAGATGCTTGTATCGTGGTACTTTGCCC
Organism: Nicotiana otophora; assembly: GCA_000715115.1. Classification (NCBI taxonomy): domain Eukaryota; kingdom Viridiplantae; phylum Streptophyta; class Magnoliopsida; order Solanales; family Solanaceae; genus Nicotiana; species Nicotiana otophora. The sequence goes on along the minus strand of AWOL01S0005331.1, from coordinate 32,906 downwards.
TTAAAGTTCTCTATATTTGAGAGTAACAGCCTTGTTATATGAGCTTTGATGTTTGTGAGATGTTTCACAGGGTTTATGTTGCAGCAAAAACCTTTATATATGGCTACTGCTCAAACAAAAGAGGAAAGACGGGCCCAACTACAGCTTCAACATGCACAACGAGTTGCCGGACTAACAGGACCTTCAGCTGTGTTTTTTAGCCGAAATCCTCCTGTCTATTATCCAGCCCCTGGTGTTGCTCCACAAGTATCGATCAGCACGACATGGGCTGATGTATCAGGCTCCCGGTATGAGGCCACAACAACAAAAACATGTAGAAATCATTAGCTTAGTATAGTTGTACCTGAAGCTATTAACCTAGTACTGTTCTAGAAGGTGTATATAAGTTGTTAGTTGATAGTTAAGTGTAATAGGTCGGTTAGTTTATTATAATAGGGTGTACAGTACATTTGATTTTTACTAGTTAAGAAAATGAGCTGAACATTCTTTCTCTATCTCCTCCTCTTCTTCTTCTCTCTTCATCTCTGCTCTCGATCCTTATGAGAAGCTCAGACATGGCGGACCTAGGGCTTGATTTTAACATGGTATCAGAGCCAGGCTCCATGCGATTCTGACAGATGAGCTCCTATATCTCATTAATCTCTTCAAATCTCTAATTTTCCCCAATTTTGTTTTTCTCGTTTTTTTTCTGAAATTGTTCACTGCTTGTGAAATCTTCAAAATTCTTCAAACTTTTGTTGAAATGGCGATCGATACTCCTGATGCGGGTGCTGGATCATCACATGCAAACACTCAAACACTTGATTGCAATGATCTGCTATATGTGCATCATTCGGACACGCCAGGTATCTCACTTGTGCCAGAATTACTAATTGGAACAAAACATTACTCAGAATAGAGTAAATCTATGATAATGTCACTACTGGTGAAGAATAAACTAGGTTTTATAGATGGAACTTGTACTAGAGAATAGTATGAGAAAATTATTTTTAGGTTAAGGCAATGGGAACAGTGTAATGCTATAGTCCAGTCATGGATAAGAAGTTCAGTAGCACCAGAACTTAGTAGAGGAATTGTATACTCTTCAGATGCGCAAAACGTGTGGAAATCCATGGAGGATAGATTTAATAAGGTGAATGCCATAAAAATCTATCATATGAACAAGGAAATAAGTTCCTTAACACAAGGAATCTCTAGTGTATCTGTGTACTTTTCTAGGTTGAATGATCTGTGGGATGAATTTGAATCGATTATCCCTTTTCCTGGTTGTGAGTGTGAGAAGTCCAGACAATTTGTTGTGTTCTTACACCAACAGAAACTTATGAAGTTTCTAATGGGACTAAATGAGACTTATGCACCACAAAAAAGTCAGATACTGATGATGCACCCAACACCAACACTTGATCAAGCATACTCTATGATTATTCAAGAGGAAAGTCAGAGAATGATAGTGGATCTACTACACATAATGGGATTCTAGGTGGTACACCTGTAGGTATGGACAACAGTGCCCTTGTAACTGACAATGCTTCCAACACGAGACCTAGGAGGAACACTATATTGATATGTGACTACTAACAAGATGAAAGGGCATACAAGGGACACCTGCTATAAGCTGAATGGATATCCACCAGGTTTTAAGTTCAACAACAATAAGAGGAGAGGAACACAAGACAATAGTTGACCTATGGCTCATAATGTGAATACAGGGGATGAGTTCAGAATGTAGGAAATGCATATGCTATGAAAAATGTTCCAACTATTCCAACTATGTAGGTCTTCACTCCAGAACAGTATCAGCAGATTCTCAAGCTTTTGAGTAAAGAACCTCAGCTAGCAGAAATTGCTAACATGGCAGGTAAATCATTGACTGAACATAGATGTTGGATTATTGATTCTGGTGCTTCAAATCATATGATATCATCCTTGAATTTTTTGTCAAGTATCATTCAAATACCTGAGCCTAAGTCTTCCTCAGTACATCTACCTAATGGTAATAGCACAAAAATTATACACACTGGTTCTTGCAATCTATTTAACTCAGAAACCATTCATGGTGTACTCTATGTACCTGAATTCAGATATACATGTTATCTATCTCCAAATACACTAAAGAGTTAAATAGTTCTGTCCACTTTTATCCTGATTTTTGTATCTTTCAGGACCTCTCCAGTGGCATGGTGAAGGGGATTGGTAGACTCAGAGGAGGGCTCTACATCTTCAATCCTTCAGAACCTACTACTACCTCTTCTTCTTCCAACTGTATGGTAGTCTCACATCAACCAAGTTCAAGCTTTATGTGGCATCAAAGACTGGGCCACGCCCCTATGACAGTCTTACAAAATATACCTGAAATAAATAAGTACTTGTCTAAGCTATCTACTTGTAATTGTCCTGTTTGTCCTCTTGCTAGGCAAGTTAGATTGCCATTTCCCATTAGTACTTCTAAGTTTGTTTGCTCTTTTGAACTAGTTCATATGGATGTTTGGGGACCCTATAGAGTATGTACTTATAATGGCTTCAAATACTTCCTAACTCTTGTTGATGACTATACTAGAATGACATGGACTTTTCTGTTAAGACTAAAGAGTGATGTGTATGTTTTGAAAGATTTCCTTCAACTAGTAGAAAACCAATTTGGTAGTATTGTCAAATGTGTCAGGTCAGACAATGGACATGAATTCTTTAACACTCTTTGTTTCAATCTCTTCAAGTCCAAAGGAATAATTCACCAAAGCAGTTGTGTGTACACTACACAATATAATGGAGTTGTGGAGAGAAAGCACAAATATCTTCTTGAAATAGGAAGAGCTTTAAGATTTCAAGCCAACAAACCTTTACAATTTTGGGGTGATTGCATTCTAACAGCAACCTACATCATTAATAAACTTCCCAGTTCTGTTATACAAGGACATTCTCCCTATGAGATGTTCCATGGAAAACCACCTTCGTTTGACCACATGGTAACAATGGGGTGCTATGCCACAAAGACTAATTTCCATGATAAATTTAATTCTAAATCTATTCCTGGAGTCTTTATGGGGGTGTGCACCAACACAAAAGGGATATAAAGTATATTATATTGCTGCTAACAAATTTCATGATTAGCAGGGATGTTGTCTTCAAAGAATGGACATTTCCTTTCAGGAACCTTAAATAGTACAGATTCTTAGTTATCCCTGATCCAAATCCTAATCACCTTGTCCCAGATATCTTTCCTCCTTCCAACATAGAATCAGAAACCTATACCAATATTGAACCAGAAATCACTGCACTTGACCCTTCAAATGAGTCAGCAGACTCACCTGCTACTTTCTCTAATTCTCCTGTTAACTCTCTTTCTTTTCCTACTCATTCTTCCTCTTCTACTCCTTCTTTGCCTGCTGAGTCATCATCTGATACTTATAGTGTATCTCCAGACACAAGTACTATCCTAATTACCAATCCCACACAAGTCAGGAAGTCAGGTAGGGTTTCTAAACCTCCTAGATGGCTGACTAACTATGTGCATCCTCCCCTACCTTCTACTTCTACCTCTACTTCATCCCTTTTATCCTATACATCAGTTCATTTCCTATTCTCATCTTTGTCCTACTTTTCAATCCTACCTAGCTTCTATTTCTTCTAACACTGAACCATCCTCATTTTCCCAAGCTGTTACATATAATAGGTGGATCAGGGCTATGGAACTTGACATTGAAGCATTAGAACAAAACAACACTTGGGAAGTAATGAATTTACCTCCTAGCAAAGTCCCTATAAGATGTAAATGGGTGTACAAATTAAGTACAATATTGATGGCACAGTAGAAAGGTTTAAAGCCAGACTGGTAGCAAAGGATTATACCCGGTAGGAAGGGATTGATTTTCATGACACCTTCTCACATGTGGCCAAAATGACCACAGTGAGGACTCTTATAGCAGTTGTTGCACTCAGAAAATGGCCAATCTACCAAATGGATGTACATAATGCATTTTTAAATAGAGATTTATATGAAGAAATTTTACATGACTATACCTCAGGGATTTGGTAGCCAGGGGGAGCATAGGGTGTGTAGACTACTCAAATCCCTCTATGGCTTGAAGCAAGCCTCTAGGCAGTGGAATTTGAAGCTAACACAAGCACTTCTCAAGTTTTCCTTTCATCAAAGCAGACATGATTACTCATTGATTACTAAAACAACTAATGGAAAGTTATTTCTTATACTTGTATGTAGATGACTTACTTATTACAGGTAATGATCAAGAGGAGATTAATGCATCAAAAGCAGCCTTGCATCAGAACTTCAAACTGAAAGATCTTGGAGAATTGAGATACTTCCTGGGAATTGAAATCGCTAGATCAACAGAAGAACTTTTTATGTCTCAAAGGAAGTATGCCTTGGGTAGGGGTGTACAAATCGAACCGAAAAATTGCACCAAATCGAAAAGTCAAACCAAACCGATTAAAAACTCCAACTTGGTTTAGTTTGATTTGGTTTGGTATTGAGTAATAAAATACGAATCAACCCGACATATAAATATATAATTTTTATATATACTTTTAAGATTTTATATAGAATTTTCTTTAAAAATTATCTAGAAATATTTAGGATTCTATTACGAGATATAAATTTTAATAGAATATAAAGTGCTCTATATTTTATTGACCTTAAATAATAAGTTGTATGATCACTTTCTTATCAAGTATTATTGAAATGCGTCTATCTCTTTGTTCTTCCATATTCATATCATATGTTAAGATCTATTAAATTCTTATATCTTTTCGAATGTGAAGTGATTAGGTATCATATTGATTTTTATGTTTAATTACTAAATTTGGTTAACCTGAAAGTGTATATCAACGAAAAATTATTATCAGATGACTAAAAAAATAACTATTATGTATTACTAATAGAATTCTCCCATAAGAATATTTTAATCAATAACATGTTTGCCAATTTTTTATATTTTTACTAAATATATATTTACTTATCAAATATTTAACAAAGTAAGATTGAAATAATATGTAAGTAAAAAAATCCGAAAATTCAAAAATCCGAAAAATCCGACAAAACCGAACCAATCCAAACCGATATAGTTGGTTTGGTTTGGTTTTAATAAAAACCAAACTAACCCGGTCCATGTACATCCCTAGCCTTGGGGATGATCTCAGAGGCAGGACTCTCAGGATCAAAGCCCAAAAAGACTCTGATGGAACAAAACTTGAAACTTACAAGTACAGAATTTGATAAGATTGTGAATGGTAACACTGATGACAATGTCTTGGAGGACATAAGTATTTTTCAAAGACTGGTTGGCAAGCTTCTGTATTTGACAATCACAAGACCTGACATTGCATATGCAGTACAATGTCTAAGCCAATTTATGCATGCTCCAAAGAAGTCTCATTATGAGGTTGCACTACATGTTGTGAGGTACATCAAGGATCATCCTAGACTTGGACTTCTCATGTGAAGCAATAGTGCTGAGAGAGTTAAGGGATTTTGTGATTCAGATTGGGGATCATGTCACATGTCCAGGAAGTCAATGACAGGTTACTGTATCAAGTTGGGGAGTTCTCTTATCTCATGGAAGGAAAAGAAGTAGACTACTATTTTGAGGAGCTCATCTTAAGCTGAGTACAGAAGTATGGCACATACAGTGGCAGAGTTGACGTGGTTGAATGGTTTACTAAAGGAACTAAAAGTAGATATTGAAGAACCTATGTGGAGTTATATTGTGATAACAAAGCTGCCTTACAAATTGCAGCAAATCCTATCTACCATGAAAGAACAAAACACATAGAAATTGATTGCCATTTCATTAGGGAGAAGATTCAAGAGGGGTTAATCAAGACCGCACACATAGGAAGTAATGAGCAACCAACTGACATTTTAACAAAGGCTTTAGGACACCAACAACATGCAGTTCTAGTATCCAAGTTGGGAATAAAAAATATTTTCCATTCTCAACTTGAGGGGAAGTGTAGAAATCATTAGCTTAGTATAGTTGTACCTGAAGCTATTTAACTAGTATTGTTCTAGAAGGTGTATATAAGTTGTTAGTCGATAGTTAAGTGTAATAGGTCGGTTAGTTTATTATAATAGGGTGTACAATACATTTGATTTTTACTAGTTAAGAAAATGAGCTGAACTTTCTCTCTCCATCTCTTCTCTTCTTCTTCTCTCTTCATCTCTACTCTTGATCCTTATGAGAAGCTCAGACATGGCGGACCTAGGGCTTGATTTTAACATAACAATGTGGGGCTCATATTTAAGGGAAAAAAAAGAAATGAAAAAAAATGGGAAGGGAGGTGCCTAACTTTGTTGACAACTTTGTTGAAGAAAAAATGGGATAGGTGTCTAACTTTGTTGAAGAAAATGGGAGGTGCCTAACTTTGTTGAAAAATTATAGGACTAAATCAACAACAAGCCATCTTCTTTGTAGTAGTTGGATAGCATCTCTTACTATAAATAGAGGCCTCCATTCTTCATTTCAATTACACCAAAATAAGAGAGAAGCAATAGAAGTTAGAGACAGTAATCCACAGATTGTAGTGTGTGAGATAAATAGTGAGTGTGAGTAATATTGTAGTGAAGTATTTTTAAATAAAGAGTGTTATTTCTTTTAAAATTGAAGTAGTCTCTTGACACTACTAAGTTTTAATATTATAGTGGTTAGATTGCTCCGCTCGGGTATTGTATTTTACCCCATTAAAAGAGTTGGTGTCGTTGTTACTCTGTTATATTATTATTAGTTGCCGTGGATATTATTCCTGTGCAGGATTATTATTTTTTCAAACAACGTGGTATCAGATCCATGGCGGATAATAGTCTGCTGTCTTTTCAGTACCCCCATCTCATAAAAGATAATTTTGAGAAATGGTGTCTACGTATGAAAGCCATTCTTGGCTCACAGGATGTGTGGAAAATCGTAGATTGAGGGTATGCAAAACCCGATAATGAGGAAGCTCTGCCTCAAAATGAAAAAGAAGTCTTTGCAAAGACAAGGAAGAAGGATCAACAAGCCCTCACGCTCACCCACCAATGTCTGGATGATGCCATGTTTGAGAAGGTGGCAGATGCTACCACCTCAAATAAATCTTGGGAGATTTTACAAAATTCTCTTCAAGGAGTTGACAAGATGAGGAAGGTAAAACTTCAAACTCTAAGGGCTGATTTTGAAGTTTTAAAAATGAAAGAATCCAAATGCTTTTTGTATTATTGTTCAAAAGTGAAGGCTGTTGTAAATCAACTAAAAAGATACGGAGAGGACATAGAAGATGCCTGTGTGGTAGAAAAGATCCTTCGCACTTTAACACCTAAATTTGATTTTGTGGTGTGTGCTATTGAGGAGTCTAAAGATTTAGACTCTATGATGGTAGAGCAATTGGAGGGTTCTTTACAGGCCCATGAAGAAAAGATTAAAAGGAGACAAGAAGTGCCATTCGAACAACTTCTTAAAACGGAGGCATCCTTCAAGGATTATGGAGGTGAAAAAAGCTATCGAGGGAATGGACGGGGACGAGGCCGTAGAGGTCATGGAAGAGGAAGAAGTAACGGTAACAACTTCAACAATGTAGTTAAAATCTACCAAACATTCAAAAGCCGTGGTCGTGGACATAGAGGAGGAAGAGTGCGAGGCTACTACCAAAACATAATGGACAAAGGTATGACAAATCAAAAATTGAGTGTTATAATTGTCATAAATTTGGCCATTACTCTTGGGAATGTCGTAGAAATATTGAAGAAAAAGCTAACCTTGTTGACGACAAGAAAAAAAAATTAAGTTAACGTTGTTGATGACACTCAAGGAAGAAGATATGGATGATTACAGCTCGTGGTATTTGGACAATGGAGCAAGCAATCATATGCGTGAATGCAAAGAGAAGTTTGTGGAGATCAATAAAATGGTGAGAGGTAATGTGTCCTTTAGAGATACCTCAAAGATTCAAATCGAAGGGATAGGTATGACTCTGATCTCTTGTAAAAATGGTGACAACAAGTTAATTCAAGATGTTTATTATGCCCCAAAATTAAAAAGTAATATTTTGAGTTTGGGCCAAATTCTTGAAAAGGAATATGACATCCACATGAAAAATATGCATCTCTGACTTAGAGATTCAAGTGAAATTCTAATTGCTAAAGTGCATATGGAAAAGAATAGACTAATTTCTCTGAATCTTAAAACAATTGATGCAAAGTGTTTGAAGGCTAATGTGCAAGATGAATCATGGTGTTGGAACATGCGATTTGGGCACTTGAATTTTGAAGCGCTCAAAACAATGGGAGAAAAGAACATGGTGCATGGGATATTATCAATCAACCATCCCAATCAATTGTGTGAAGCTTGTCTTCTTGGAAAACATGCAAGGAGGAGTTTTTCAAAGGAGGCCATGTCAAGATCAATCAAGCCACTCAAACTTGTTCACACTGATGTATGTGGACCAATCAATCCACCTTCCTTTGGTAAAAGTAAATACTTTCTACTTTTCATTGATGACTTTAGTAGAAAGACTTGGGTTTATTTCTAGAACTAAAAATCCAAAGCTTTTGTTGCTTTTAAAAATTTTAAAGTACTTGTGAAAAAATGAAAGTGGCTGCAAAATAAAAGCTTTAAGGTCCGATAGAGGAGGCGAATTCACTTCAAAAGAATTTAATGACTTCTGTCAATCTCATGGAATTCGTCGCCCTCTAAAGGTACCTTATTCACCCCCAACAAAATGGAGTTGCAGAGAGAAAGAATCGAACGATTCTTAATATGGCTAGATATATGTTGAAAGCTAAAAGTATGCCCAAGGAATTTTGGGCCGAAGTTGTTTCTTGTGCAGTTTATTTGAACAACAGGTCTCCAACAAGGAATGTTAGAGATCAAACCCCTCAAGAAGCATGGAGTGGAAGAAAGCCAAGTATCAAGCACTTGAGAATCTTTGGTAGCATAGCATATGCTCATGTGCCACAGCAAGGGAGAGCAAAACTTGACGATTGAAGTGTCAAACATGTGTTTATTGGCTATGATACGAGTTCAAAAGGCTACAAGTTATACAACCCAAGCAGCATCAATGTGGTGGTAAGTCGTGATGTTAAATTTGATGAAGAATTAGCATTGAACTGGGAAGCTCAGGAAGAAACTTCATATGATATTCTTCAATACGTTGGTAATGAAGAAGAACCAGAGACCGTGGAACCTGTGCAGGATACAACTCCACCTCCTTCTCCAACCAATGTTGCATCTCCATCTTCTCAAGAAAGTTCAAATGAGCATCCGCAAAGGACAAAGAGTATTCAAGAACTCTATGAGGACACTGAAGAAGTTACTAATTTTGATTTTTTATATTGTCTCTTTGCTGACAGTAAACCAATGAACTTTGATGAAGCTGTTACAAACAAAAAGTGGAGACAAGCCATGGAAGATGAGATCAAGTCAATAGAGAAGAACAACACTTGGTGAGCTAACAACTCTTCCCAAGGGTCATGGATATATTGGAGTTAAATTGGTATACAAGACAAAGAAGAATGTTGATGGAGATGTGGAGAAATACAAAGCACGACTTGTGTCTAAGGGCTACAAGCAAAGGCAAGGCATTGACTATGAAGAAATCTATACACATGTTGCCCGCATGGAGACGATTCGTTTGCTCATCTCTTTAGCGGCGCAAATGAAGTGAAAGATCCACCAACTAGATGTCAAGTCAGCTTTTTTGAATGGCTATCTTGAAGAAGAAGTCTATGTTAAACAACTATTGTGCTTTGTGGTAAAAACACCATGAAGATAAAGTGTTGTGGTTGAAGAAAGCTTTATATAGATTAAAGCAAGCCCCACGAGTATGGAATAGTTGCATCGACAAGTATTTTCAAGACAATGGGTTTACTCGTTGTCTCCATGAATATGCTCTTTATCTTAAAGTTCATACTAATGGAGATATCTTACTTGTTTGTCTTTATATTGATGATCTTATTTTCACGGGTAATAACCCAAGTTTGTTTGAAGATTTTAAGAAAGATATGTCTCGTGAGTTCGAGATGACAGACGTAGGGCTTATGTCATACTACTTGGGCCTAGAAGTGAAGCACATGGAGGATGGAATTTTTATCTCTCAAGAAAGCCATACAAAAGAGATATTGAAGAAGTTCAACATGCTCGATTACAACCCCGTGAACACACCGATGGAGAGTGGGACCAAATTGTTCAAGTTTGATGAAGGAGAAAAAGTAGATCCCACATTTTTCAAAAGTCTTGTGAGAAGTTGAGGTACTTCACTTGTACTATGCCAGATATACTCTTTGCGGTTGGAGTAGTAAGCCGCTTCATGGAAGCTCCTACCTCCACTCACTTGAAGGTCACTAGAATAATTCTTCGTTACCTAAAAGGTACGATCGATTTTAGGTTATTTTATTTTTCTTCTAATGATTTCAACCTTATGGGATTTTGATAGTGATTATGCGGGGGATATTGATGATATAAAAAGCACAATTGCCTTTGTATTTTTCTTAGGTGATTCTGTTATTTCTTGGAGTTCAAAGAAACAGTCCATAGTTATTCTCTCGACTTGTGAAACCGAATATATAGCAGCAACATCATGTACCTGTCATGCTATTTGGCTAAGAAGATTATTGAAGGATCTCAATTTGCGACAAATTGAAGCTACAAAGATTTGTATTGATAACAAATCTGCACAGGCACTCGCTAAAAATCCGGTGTATCATGATCGAAGCAAGCATATAGGTACAAAATATTACTTCATCAGAGAGTACATTGCCAAGAAGGAATTCAAGCTCAAATATGTGAAGTCTCATGATCAGGATGCAAATATTTTTACAAAGCCTCTTAAGTTTGAGGATTTTCAGATATTGAGATCAAGTCTTGAAATGAAAAAGAAAAATCAAAATTAAGGGAGAGATTTGTGAGGCACATATTGAAGAAAAACAAAAAAGAAATGAATAAAAATGGGATGAGAGGTGCCTAACTTTGTTGAAAAAAAATGGGATAGGTGCCTAACTTTGTTGACAATTTTGTTGAAGAAAATGGGAGGTGCCTAACTTTGTTGAAGAAAATGGGAGGTGCCTAACTTTGTTGAAAAATTATAGGAGTAAATCAACAACAAGTCATCTTTTTTGTAGATGTTGGAGGCATCTCTTACTATAAATAGAGGTCTTCATTCTTTATTTCAATTACACCAAAATAAGAGAGAAGCAATAGAAGTTAGAGAGAGTAATCCACAAATTGTAGTCTGTGAGATAAATAGTGAGTGTGAGTAATATTGTAGTAAGGTAATTTTAAATAAACAGTGTTATTTCTTTCAAAATCGTAGTAGCCTCTTGACACTTCCAAGTTGTAATATTATAATGGTTATTATCTTACTATCCAGTAGCTTTGTCAATCCTCAAGTCTTAGGCATTATTTCCGTGCATAGGTCATTTTGTTTAAGACAGTTAAGCTTGGAGTTTTCTGTGGAATCCTCCTTTCTCCTGTTGAGCAAAGAGGGCATTTCATTGGATAGCAGTGTCTTAACTATCTTCTATGGTCGAATAGAATTCTTTTGTCAATTAGACTGATACTTAAACGGTGGTATCTGGGTTTTGCTTGTGCACCTTGAGTAATTCCACCAATTATCTGCTACGTCACACCAGCACATGTGTTGATTAGACTAATGGAAATAAATCACTTTGTGTTTTTGTTTCTACTGAGATTTGAACCTAAAAGCTCATGGTTTTGCTCCGACTTCATTGACGATTAGGCCAAACTCTTGAATACGAAACCTAGTACTTTATTTCAAAAGATAAGAGCTAGTATCACACTTTATACTTTCTTAGAAGAAGTTTGTTTAAACTTTAAAAGATAAGCGGCTTATTTGTTCAGTTTACTTGGTTGTGTACATTATTCACTATTGGTGAATGGCTTAACCTAGTAAGAATTACTCGAAAAGATTTGTAAATTATTTGTTTTATCAGTGGCTTGAGTATCACTAAATACTCACAAAATTTTAAATGGTTGCAGCGTGCTAGGCAGGTAAAATATGTGCCCAATGGCCAGACGCGTGACATAAACATAAGAGGTGTTGTATCAAATGGTGGTTCCATTTCGGTTGGATCTGTTGCTGAGGGATCTGAAATGCAGAGTACCATGCTTGCTGCTGCTGCAGCAGGAAAAGATACTTGTAGAGAATCTTTATCCTCTTGTCAGTCAACATAAGGTGAATTTCTTTCTTACAATCTTTATCCTTTTGTCAGAGCTACTATTATCAAAAAGTAGTACATCTCTCATTACCTTCGTTAGAGGGATTTTACTGAAGTGTACATAGACTTTTACTGATACAAATATATATTTTTTTCTTCCGAAAAGGGTCATGTTCTTAACCTATTAAAAATGGCTCAAAAATAACCTTCATCCACCTTTTGGTCCAAAAATGTCATTAACTTGGATTTTTTGCAAATCCACGTGGCACTCTTTGATCGGTCAATATTAAGAAAAACATTATTAGACCCAACCCACATATTCTAATAGAGTTCTTCAACTCTTTCGTTTCTCTTCCAGTTCACTTAAAATTTTCTTTTCTTTTCTTCCTTTCAAGTTTATTATCACAATTCCATTTTTTGTTGTTTTGTGTTCTTCTCGTGTAAGTATTAATTGACATGGTTGAATGCTTTCTTTACCTAAAAATTGGTTTCATTTTTCGAGTTGGTGTTACTGTTTTCGGTTAATGTTTGGTTCTTTCGTGATGTTAAAATTGGTTCCATTTATTGGGCTAAAATTCTAGTATAGTTTAACATTTCTAAAGTTGTTATTTTAAAGTTAACTACCTGCATTTTAGCAACTGAAAAGCTATAGTTTTTTGTGTTAAAATACAGATCTTGACACTCACTTTAATGACAAAAGCTTAAGTTGTTTAATGTTGACCAATCAAATAGTATCTTGTGGATTTGCGAAAAACCCTCGTAAAGTCAACTGTTAGTTTAAGGAACACTTTTGATACTAAAGAAAACGTTAATAGTATTTTTGGGCCAAAAAGTGAATGGGGAACATTTTTGAGCTATTTCTAATAGGCCAAGGATATTTATGATCCTTTTCCGTTTTTTTTTTTTTTTTTTTTTTTTTTTTTTTGGTTACTGTAGGCATCTTTTAGTATCGTTCTTTATGTTTGTTTTCCTTTCCAGCTACCCCCAAATCCGTTATGTAAAACATTATTTAGGTCACTCTCATCTATGTTGATGCATAGCACACTTTTCATCATGTTAGCAATGATTTGTGCCATTTATAATGATTTCTTCCTCATGAAACACGAGAAGCATAAATGTAATTTCATGTATGTCATGTTTTGCTAGCTGTTTTTGCTTAAAAGTCCGAGAGAAGTATCAGCTATCATTTCAAATTTAGAAAGAAAAAAGATCTGTCTATAATTTAGTAGGTCAAAGTATGTACCTATAAATAACAAAAAGAGTTGCAAAGACTTATCTTCCCAAATAATGTATAACAACGTTATATTTTTTCAAAATTACTTAAATATATGTGCGTGAACTCATGCTCAAAAACTTTTATGATACAAATATGTAAAATTGGCAATTCAAACTCTGAATGGTCTTGTTTTCGATATATATGTGAAAATTACTAAAATTTCAAAAAGAGTATAATTTTGAACCTAGAATTTCAAAAGTGTAGTGAGTTTATGGTAAGAGACTAAAGTTAAACCCGTTAAATGTAAATTCTAGATTCACCTCTTCACAATACTGCACCCATCCTCTTGAAATCCTGGATCCGTCTTTGACTCCCTTCGTTCACTTTTACTTGGCACGTTTTAACTTTTCACGCCGCTTAAGAAATAATAAATGAAGTGCATAATTTACCATGATACCCATATTAATTGATGCATATTTTATTGGACTTGAGAAAATGATTTGAAATGAGTAATAAATACTGTGAGTATAACAGAAAAAGAAAATTGTCTTCTCTTGATATGCGTAAAGTGACAAGTAAAAATAAAAATCTATTTGTAGTATACATGCCAAGTAAAATTGAACGAAGGGAGTAATTATTAAAAGAATTAGAAAATTTTACCAATTTATGCTACATTATGAACCTAATTACTACTATTGGACAATTTTTTATTTAATTACATATCATATATTGTTGTAGTTAATGTGGATGTCAGCTACTCCGACCATTTTTATTTATGATGTAAATAACCTGTCACTGCTGCTTACTATTATGATCTTAACTCTCACTCCTTCATAACCTCTTGTCCTCTACTACGATCTTCTCCCATAATTTCAATTGTTAATGCCATGTTTAAGGTAATCTTTTTAGAAGTCTCTATATAATAGTATAAATTGAGGCATGAATGTGATATGTGATAGATTTGGATATACTTGAAGAATAAGAAAGCTATCGTCTCCCTTACCTTCTACATTTCTTGTCTATTTACTTCTATTTTAATAATAGCTTTTTAACATAAATATAATTACTAATTGTATACAAAATAATGAATTAGATTCTATTTTCTCTCCCTTGCTCTGATGGTAAGCACCCTCCACTTCCAACCAAGAGGTTGTGAGTTCGAGTCACCCCAAGAGCAAGGTGGGGAGTTCTTGGAGGGAAGGATGCCGAGGGCCATTTGGAAACAGCCTCTCTACTCCATGGTAGGGGTAAGGTCTGCGTACACACTACCCTCCCCAGACCCCACTAGTGGGATTATACTGGGTTGTTGTTGTTGTTGTTGTTTCTCTCCCTTGCTCTTTCTCGCCTCTCTTCGTGCTCATCGCTGTAACACCTCCAAAAAACGAATATATTCTCAAACCTTAACTTCGTCGCCTTTTGTTTTGGTTCTCTTTGACGGGAAAGGAAGATCAAGGCTCTTTTCTTATTGGTTTAGGCCCCAGATTTAGAAGGTCTCATTACCTAGAAAATAATAGGCATGCAAATATATATATATATATTCTGATTTTTTAAGTTAAACGGTCAAAGCTAAAACGTTGTTTTTTCTTTTATGTGAAAAGTATACTTTTCACATAAAAGAAAAAACAACGTTTTAGCTTTGACCGTTTAACTTAAAAAATCAGAATATATATATATATATTCTGATTTTTTAAGTTAAACGGTCAAAGCTAAAACGTTGTTTTTTCTTTTATGTGAAAAGTATACTTTTCACATAAAAGAAAAAACAACGTTTTAGCTTTGACCGTTTAACTTAAAAAATCAGAATATATATATATATATTCTGATTTTTTAAGTTAAACGGTCAAAGCTAAAACGTTGTTTTTTCTTTTATGTGAAAAGTATACTTTTCACATAAAAGAAAAAACAACGTTTTAGCTTTGACCGTTTAACTTAAAAAATCAGAATATATATATATATATTCTGATTTTTTAAGTTAAACGGTCAAAGCTAAAACGTTGTTTTTTCTTTTATGTGAAAAGTATACTTTTCACATAAAAGAAAAAACAACGTTTTAGCTTTGACCGTTTAACTTAAAAAATCAGAATATATATATATATATTCTGATTTTTTAAGTTAAACGGTCAAAGCTAAAACGTTGTTTTTTCTTTTATGTGAAAAGTATACTTTTCACATAAAAGAAAAAACAACGTTTTAGCTTTGACCGTTTAACTTAAAAAATCAGAATATATATATATATATTCTGATTTTTTAAGTTAAACGGTCAAAGCTAAAACGTTGTTTTTTCTTTTATGTGAAAAGTATACTTTTCACATAAAAGAAAAAACAACGTTTTAGCTTTGACCGTTTAACTTAAAAAATCAGAATATATATATATATATTCTGATTTTTTAAGTTAAACGGTCAAAGCTAAAACGTTGTTTTTTCTTTTATGTGAAAAGTATACTTTTCACATAAAAGAAAAAACAACGTTTTAGCTTTGACCGTTTAACTTAAAAAATCAGAATATATATATATATATTCTGATTTTTTAAGTTAAACGGTCAAAGCTAAAACGTTGTTTTTTCTTTTATGTGAAAAGTATACTTTTCACATAAAAGAAAAAACAACGTTTTAGCTTTGACCGTTTAACTTAAAAAATCAGAATATATATATATATATTCTGATTTTTTAAGTTAAACGGTCAAAGCTAAAACGTTGTTTTTTCTTTTATGTGAAAAGTATACTTTTCACATAAAAGAAAAAACAACGTTTTAGCTTTGACCGTTTAACTTAAAAAATCAGAATATATATATATATATTCTGATTTTTTAAGTTAAACGGTCAAAGCTAAAACGTTGTTTTTTCTTTTATGTGAAAAGTATACTTTTCACATAAAAGAAAAAACAACGTTTTAGCTTTGACCGTTTAACTTAAAAAATCAGAATATATATATATATATTCTGATTTTTTAAGTTAAACGGTCAAAGCTAAAACGTTGTTTTTTCTTTTATGTGAAAAGTATACTTTTCACATAAAAGAAAAAACAACGTTTTAGCTTTGACCGTTTAACTTAAAAAATCAGAATATATATATATATATTCTGATTTTTTAAGTTAAACGGTCAAAGCTAAAACGTTGTTTTTTCTTTTATGTGAAAAGTATACTTTTCACATAAAAGAAAAAACAACGTTTTAGCTTTGACCGTTTAACTTAAAAAATCAGAATATATATATATATATTCTGATTTTTTAAGTTAAACGGTCAAAGCTAAAACGTTGTTTTTTCTTTTATGTGAAAAGTATACTTTTCACATAAAAGAAAAAACAACGTTTTAGCTTTGACCGTTTAACTTAAAAAATCAGAATATATATATATATATTCTGATTTTTTAAGTTAAACGGTCAAAGCTAAAACGTTGTTTTTTCTTTTATGTGAAAAGTATACTTTTCACATAAAAGAAAAAACAACGTTTTAGCTTTGACCGTTTAACTTAAAAAATCAGAATATATATATATATATTCTGATTTTTTAAGTTAAACGGTCAAAGCTAAAACGTTGTTTTTTCTTTTATGTGAAAAGTATACTTTTCACATAAAAGAAAAAACAACGTTTTAGCTTTGACCGTTTAACTTAAAAAATCAGAATATATATATATATATTCTGATTTTTTAAGTTAAACGGTCAAAGCTAAAACGTTGTTTTTTCTTTTATGTGAAAAGTATACTTTTCACATAAAAGAAAAAACAACGTTTTAGCTTTGACCGTTTAACTTAAAAAATCAGAATATATATATATATATTCTGATTTTTTAAGTTAAACGGTCAAAGCTAAAACGTTGTTTTTTCTTTTATGTGAAAAGTATACTTTTCACATAAAAGAAAAAACAACGTTTTAGCTTTGACCGTTTAACTTAAAAAATCAGAATATATATATATATATTCTGATTTTTTAAGTTAAACGGTCAAAGCTAAAACGTTGTTTTTTCTTTTATGTGAAAAGTATACTTTTCACATAAAAGAAAAAACAACGTTTTAGCTTTGACCGTTTAACTTAAAAAATCAGAATATATTAAATAACTCTACAAATCACTTGCAGTGTGAATGGAGAATAGATTTGACAAAGGAATATATTGAAAAGTACACTCTTTCTTGACTTGTGCAAGAGTCACAATCTCTCATTTGACCTTTCTCACTAATTTACTTACTTTTTATTTTATTAATTTACATATTTTCTTTTTTTTTTCCTTACTTTTTTCAAGACTTTAACTGTTTATTGTTTAAAACTTTCGATAATTTCTACTGCTATCTACAAAAACAGAGTGTACGATTACTATTTGTTTTTTGGCAATTATGTATTTTATTTACCAAAAACAATATGTAGAAGCTGTAAAAGAAACAAAACAGAGATTGGACAGCCCCAATCTTAAACATCTTTACCTTCACAACTTCTACACAATCTAGAGCTACTATGACATCTATGGGTAAAATTTTAGCATTTCAATTTTCTTTGCCAGTCTATTCTTGAATGATACATGGTTTGGTCAACTCTTCCCCTGAAATACTCTCACATTTCTCTCACGCCAGAGACGATATACACAAGCAGCAATAATCATTCTAAATATCTTTACATCTGCCGTTCTTTCCTTAGCATTTGCTTCTGCCCGTAGAAGTTCATTCTGTCAATCAAGTGCCTGCCTATAGATGCCTTACCACCCCAATAACGTCCTCCATACTTCGGCAGATACTCTATAAGGGAAGAATAAATGGTCTGTAGACTCATCCAATTAATTGCACAATAGACAGCTAGCATTACCAGTAACTCCCCAAGCAACAAGTCAGTCCCTAGTAAGTAGCATGTTTTGTATAGCTAAATTTAATACAACGATTGTTACATGTTAATCTCCTTCGTGATACCCGTTGAAAGTCATCTCTCATTTTGTCTCGACCCAGAATTCCAACTCCGGAGTCGTGATTGCGTCTAACGTTTCACTTGCTATACAAACCAATTTTAGCTATATTTATTATCTAGTTTTTAACAATTCCAATTAAATAATAACAATAACAACTGAATAGTATGAATTAATGTAATAAGCTATTGAACGACGTAATCCAAATACAACCCAGAAACTGGAGTCACGAATACTTGAGCGTCTAGAATACTACAGATAATAGTCCGAATAAAACATAATCGTTTGAATCAAAATAAATAGTAACAGTAACAGTAACAGTAACAGAGAAGGGGACTTCAGGATTGCGAATGTCGTGCAGCTATACCTCAAGTCTCCGCCAGTAGCTAGATTCGGGCGACCTCACTAAACGATGTCGGGACCAACTTCAGTATCTACACAAGAAGAGCAGAGTGTAGTATGAGTACAACCGACCTC
>AWOL01S0005331.1:0-12670 GCA_000715115.1 Nicotiana otophora | reverse complement strand
TAATAATAATAATAATAATAATAATAATAATAATAATAATAATAATAATAATAATAATAATAACAAGAAAAGAAAAACAGTAAATGGAAGTAATGCAATTAACTCGTGAAAATGAACTCAAACCTCACTATCAGAGAGTCCAGAATAACAAGTCTCATAATCTCATATAAAAATGTCGAGGCCAACTGAACAATAACAACAAATATAATATATACAATCCGTTGTGGCGCGCAACCCGATCCCACCATATTATTATTGTCAATGCCAAGTACCACATATACAACTCATTACGGCGTGCAACCCGATCCCACCATATCATCATTTATCAATATCAGGTACCACATATACAACAAATTGTGGCGCGCAACCCGATCTCACCATATCATTATTTTTCAATATCATGATCTGCCCTTATTCCACCATTTCAATTCATTATCTTTCAATTTCCGTTGCAACGTGCAACCCGCTCCCCAAATAATTTAAATTAATATAAACAATCCAATAACTTAATTTACAAGAATTTCTACATCAAGAGAATAGAAGTACAAGTCAATAAAAGACCACATAATAACCAAAGAATCTCTAACAATTCAAAGTTTCAACTTTACAAGTTTATCGATATTTAACAAACTCAACAACTTATGTAAATGAAACTACATCATAGAATGCAACAAATATTACAAAAATAATAGGACAAGTAAAATATGTGACAATCAAGGTGTGCAAGTAAAGCAATTAAAGGCAAGTAGCAAGTAAGTATGGGGGAACGGAAGGGACGAACAATTTAATACAAAAATAATTAAATGACAAATAACAATTACGACATATAAGTCAAATAGAGCATGTAACAATTAAGGCATGGAATAAGATAATTCATGAGCTAGCGAAAAACATGAAAACAAACATCTTGACGGCGTATATACACCCGCCATCTCACATATACGCCATTTTCTCACATAAACCAAACAACACATAGTTCAAAAAATCTTAATTCCTTCAAGTCAAGGTTAGATCCAACACTTACCTCACTCTGCGAACCAAATCAATCAACTAACCACGACCTTGACTTTTTAACAACTCTCCAAACCAACCTAATCTAGCAAATATAGTTCAAATAATTTAAAATAGGCTTTAGAAACTACCCACGAGTGAAAAAGATTTAATCTTTAATAATTTTGAAAAATATCAACAAAAGTCAACCCCGGGCCTACTTGGTCAAAACCCGAGATTCATACCAAAACCTAATTACCCATTCACCCACGAGCCCGGTTATGTGATTAGTTTCAAGATTCGACCTCAATTTGATTTTTAAATCTCAATTGTTACCTAAATCCCTAAATTCTACCATAAAAAGGCATAAATTAAAGGTTGGAATCAATGGGTGTTCGTGGAAATGGAAGAAAATAAGTTAAAATATACTAATCTATGAAGTTGTGATGAAAACCCTCTTCAAAATCACCTCTAGGCCGAGCTCAAACTTGAAAATGGTGAAAAATGAGGAAAACCCCGACTTTCAGCTATTTTATTAGCTGGGAGTCAGGTGCTCTTCGAGTTCGCGAAGCACTTGACGCGTTCGCGAAGAACAACGGCTAGAAGGACTATGCGTTCGCGATGTCACCTTCGCGTTCACGAAGGCTTAGCTCCCCCCCCCCCCCCCCCCCTTGTCTTAGCATTCACGAGCCACAGTCCGTGTTCGTATAGAGTAATAGCCCAGCTACCCCAGGATCCCACAAAGCTTCGCGTTCGCGATGGTTAAGCCCACTCTAATTCACGTTCGCGACCAGTTCCTCGCATTCGCAAAGAGTAACTCCGCCCCGATCCCAATTTCCCCTTCGCGATCGCGAATCACAAAATAGCAGACATCGGTAGATAGCTAATAGATGGTGAGGGTATCTACTCCTCATGTTGGACTCAGACTCCTACGTGGCTGCCTCGATCAACTTACCTCTCTACTGCACTCTAACATAAGGATAACTCTTAGACCTCAACTTCCAGACGTACCGAGTTAAAATGGCCATCGGCTCCTCCTCATAAGCCAAATCCCTGTCCAATTGGACTGAGATGAAATCTAATACATGGGACAGATCACCGTGATACTTTCGGAGCATGAAAAAATGGAGCACTGGTGAACTACTGATAATCTAGGTGTCAATGCAAGCTTGTAAGCCACCTCAGCAACTCTCTCAAGAATCTCAAAGGGTCTGATATACCTAGGGCTCAATTTGCCCTTCTTCCCGAACCTCATCAAATCCTTCATGGGTGAAACCCAAAGCAAAACCCTCTCTCCAACCATGAATGCAACATCACGAACCCTCAAGTCGGCATAATGTTTCTTCCTAGACTGAGCTGTACGATGTCTATCCTGAATTATCTTGACCTTTTCCAAGGCATCCTGAACCAAATCGGTACCAACAACCGATCCTTTCCCGATTCAAACCAACCAACTAGAGAAAGACACCGCTTCCCATATAAGGCCTCATAAGGATCCATCTAAATATTGGATTGGTAGCTGTTGTTGTAGGAAAAATCCGCAATCTTCAAGAACGGATCCCAAGAACCCTCGAAATCCATAACACACGTGTGAAGCATATCCTCTAATATCTGAATGGTGTGCTCGGACTGTCCATCCGTCTAGGGGTGAAATGTTGTACTCAACTCAATCCGTGTGTCAAACTCATGTTGTACGGCCCTCTAGAAGTGTGATGTGAACTTCGTACCTCGATCAGAAATAATGTACACAGGCACACCGTGAAGACGAATAATCTCGCGGATATAGATCTCAGCCAACCGCTCTAAAGAATAGGTAGCTTCCACTAGAATAAAATGTTTCGACTTGGTGTCACGACCCCAAATTCTCTTTGTAGGATGTCATGATGGAACCTAGTCTCTAAGACTAGGTAAGCCTAACATACATACAAAATTTAACTGAAAAATGATATAACTTTCAAATTTCTCAACCACTATCATAAAAAGGACTCTGCAACTCAACAGAACAAAACTCCCAAAATCCGACGATACCAAGTCACAAGCTCTACAAGAGTATACTGAACATCCCTATATAACAATATCTATAAAAAGGGAAAATAAAATAGGACTGGATAAAGGATGATTCTGAGGCCTGCGGACGCCTGCAGGTATACCTTGAAGTCTCAAAATCTGAACTCGTCTCACTAGTGCCTAGGCTGGTAAGAAGTACCTGGATCTGCATAAAAGATATGCAGAAGTGTAACATGAGTACATCATAATAGTACCCAGTAAGTATCAAGTCTAACCTCGGTAGAGTAGTGACGAGGTCGGATCAAGACACCTACTGGAATAAATAAAGAATATGAACAAGTATAACATAATATGATAATGGAAACATGGAAATGATACAAGAAAGAGATACAGCGAGAACAAATACACTGAGACTAAGGCAATTAAGGTATCACGAAGGAAAACAAGGAAATAAATGTCAAGGAAACAATGCAAACAAAATATAAGTGATGTAATTGAAAGATATCAATAAGAATTACTAGCGATGTACCGCCTCGTAGTCTTATTTCACAAATCAAATCACAGTCTTTCCTTATATCACTGCGGGAGCCTTGCATTTAATTTTAAAAATCATTTTCACGAAATAGCTACTCGCGCTTTAGCCCTAACTTATTACACCGCGTGGCTTCAAGTAGTTCCCCTACCAGCAACACGCGTATCAAGCCCACCTTATCTCACCGTATGTGTTTCAACCCCAAATCCTTATACCACTGCATGTTTATCAATATTACAACATATCACAAATCGCATCTCAAGTGCCCAATACCACAACTTGTCAAACAAATCAACAATAATAGTGTTTTCCACAATAAATAGTTCATGGCTCAAACACAGTATGTACAAGAGTCTCAACAATAGCAACCAAAAGTGAATAACTCAACAAAATGGTATTTTAACAACTTTACAACTTTGCCTCGATGTAAATCGTAGCCTTTATAACTTCAACACCAAAATTCAACAATAAGATATTTCAAGAATAACAACTTCAAGTAAATGAATCTCAACAGTTAAACTAGGAATAAGGTATTGAGAGAACAATAACTTCAGCTAAACATGTAAAGACAATTAGCAAGTAAGAGATAAAATAAGACGTCAAGTAAAGCATGTGCAGATAGACTAATGATGATGAATATAACATGTTATGGCAACTTAATTTAAAAGCATGGAAAGAATCGTCATAGTTAAAATCGGTTCATTACCACATTTAGCCCATGTACACACTCGTCATCTTGCATACACGACTTTCACATATCACAATTAACACAAACAACACCAAACATTAGAGGTAATTACCCCACACAAAGTTAGGCAAGACACTTACCTCAAAACACGCTAACTCAATCCACTAGTAAGCCTTTTCCGTGATTATCCAACTTCGAACGGCTCGAATCTAGCCAAAATAACTTCATACCATAAATATAAACTATAGAAAGCTATTCCGAACAATAAAGTTGTAATATCTAAAGAGAAGAAAAAAGTCAACTCAAAAAGTCAATCCTAGGCTTGTATCTCGGAACCCGACCAAACTTACAAAATTTGAATACTCACTCGATAACGAGTCCAACCATACAAGAATTACTTAAATCCGACTTCAAATCACCTTTCAAATCCCCAAACTTTGGTCTAAGAAGTTTCACAATTGTTCCCCAAATTTTCCAACTCAAATCACTAATTAAATGAAAACATAACAATGCATTAATGCATAATATCCAAATCCGAGTTAGAATCACTTATCCCAATGATTTCTTTGAAAATCCCTCAAAACATCGCCACAAACCGAGCTCTCTAGGTCAAAAGATGAAAAATAAAATAAAACCCTCGAACACTCCCTTTTTCTGCCCAGCTATTCCACACGTATCACCTAGGTGCGTGGTCAAATTGGACATGAGAACAACTTATGATTCTATTGAATGGGCATTCTTAGAGTAAATCCTAGTCAGATTGAATATCCTTATTATCTTTGTCAATTGGAATATGAACTGTGTATGTACTGTATCATACTCTATCTTAATCAATGGCAATCCAACAAAGCATTTCCAAGCCAAAAAAGGACTCGGGTACGGTGACCCACTATCGTTTTACCTGTTCGTGTTAGCCATAAAGTATTTGACTAGAGTGCTGAAGACTTTGAAGGCAAAACCAAACTTCAAGTATCACCCTAAGTGTGACAAGCCGAAGATAGTTCAATTGGGGTTTGCAGATGATCTTCTTTTGTACCACAGATGAGATGTCATCTCTATATTAATGCTATATGAATATTTTGTTAACTTCTCCAAATCATCAGGACTGAAAGCAAATGAGAGTAAAAGCTCTATCTACTTCGGATTGGTGAACTATACTGAGCAGCAGAAGATCTTAAGTGTCTTGAATTTCTCCAAATGTGAATTCCCTTCTAATTACTTAGGAGTGCCTTTGAGTACTAACAGGATATTTGTCTCACAATGCCAGTCATTCATAGAGAAAATCATGGGCAAAATTAAGACCTAGACTTCGAGATACCTTTCATATGCAGGATGGTTAAAACTGATTAAAACTATACTGTTCTCTATCTAGATTTTCTAGTCTCATATTTTTGTGTTGCCAAAGAAGATCCTAAAGAGGATACAGGCTACCTGCAAAAGTTACTTATGGACAGGTGGGACAAAAAATTCAAGAAAGGATCTACTTTCATGGGAGAAGATCTGTCTACCAAAGAAAGTTGGAGGCTACCATCTGCAAATTATTATGGAACCTTTGTAAAAAGAAGAATAGGTTGTGGGTCTAATGGTTGCATATGTATTATGGGAAAATGCAGCCATTTTGGATTAAGGCACCCAAGCAAGCTTCATAGGTGGTCCAAAAGATCATAAAGGCAAGAAGCTACATTGAAGAGGCAAAAATATGCATAACTGATATTTTACGGTGGAAGCAGTTCTCTGTCAAGAAGCTCTACTTATAAATGTATGATGACCCGATAGGTTATTTTGAGGTTTAGCCTTTATTTCTACGTTCTGAACCCTCGACTAGCTTTGTTTAGTGTTTCTTGAGTTGCATCCGCAGTCTGTGTTCTCTTCCGAAAAGTTTTTATTTGCAAAATTGCAGAAAATGTGAATTTTAGCCTTAAAAGTGATTTGAGTTGACTGTAGTCAATATTTTATATAAACAGACACGGATGGGTATTTTGATGATCCTGGTGGCCCCGTATCATAATTTTGAACTTGTGCATATGTCCGGAATTAAATTTGGAAGTCCATAGTTTAATTTATATTGATTTTTTGAAAACTATTAATTTGAAGGTTTAAAGAATTTCTAAGTTTGACCGTAGGCTGACTTTGTTTCTACCGAGTTTGGATTTCGGTTCTGGAACTTGTTATTGGTTCATTTTACCATTTACAACTTGTCTTCAAATTTTGGTGTTAAATAGAATTGATTTGGTATGACTCGGACGCTCGGTTGTGAATTTGAAAGTTCTTAAATTTCTTTAAAAGTTTCATACATTTTTATGTTCGATTTGTAGTTCTAGGTATTATTTTGGTAGTTTGATCATGCGATCAAGTTCATATGATGTTATTACACTTGTGAACATGTTTGGGTTGGAGTCCTAGGGAATCAAGTGAGTTTTGGATAGGCTACAGACCATTTCGGACTTAGTTAGTTGATGGTTTTAGCTATCTGCTGATGTCTGGTGTTTTGTGATTCGCAATCGCGAAGGGAAAATTGGGGCTGGGACGGAATTACTCTTTGCGAACATGAGAAAATGGTTGCGAACACAAAGTAGAGGTGGGGCTTACCCTTTGCGAACGCGATCGGCTCTCCGCGAACGGGAACCTTTGTGGGATCCTAGGGGAGCTGGGCTGTTACTCTATGCAAATGCGGGTTGTGGTTCGCGAACGTGAAGGCAAGAAGGAGCTAAGCCTTCGCGAACGAGAAGGTGACATCGTGAGCGCGTAGGCTTTTTGGCCGTTGTTCTTCGCGAATGCCTCAGGTGCTTCATGCACACGAAGAGCACCTGACGCCTAGCTAAACAAATAGCTGAAAGTTGGGGGTTTCCTCATTTTTCACCATTTTCAAGTTTGAGCTCGGCCTAGAGGCAATTTTGAAGAGGTTTTTCATCCCACGGGACCATCGACTGCACCGCTGATCGACTAGTCTACCGCAAATAAGCCTTTCCGATTTAAAAAGGATAATTTTGGAAGAGCGCGGACACTCATCAAAAGAAAGAAGTCAGTTTAATCCGTGGAATACGTGCAAGAATGTGATAAAGCAGGCAAGGGAGTAGGGATGGGAGAGGCATGATATATCAGTCTTAAACACAATGAAGAGCAACGAAAAAGCAGTCATAGCAAATAGAGGTGAACGGGGAAGGGATGTGCATGTCATGCTAGATTTAGACGAATAAGGGTGAATAGGGAAAATGGTGTACATGTAATAGCAAATTTAAACAAATAAAGTTGGAGAAGGGAAGGGATGTGCATGTCATGCTAGATTTAGACGAATAAGGGTGAATAGGGAAAATGGTGTACATGTAATAGCAAATTTAAACAAATAAAGTTGGAGAAGGGAAGGGATGTGCATGTCATGCTAGATTTAGACGAATAAGGGTGAATAGGGAAAATGGTGTACATGTAATAGCAAATTTAAACAAATAAAGTTGGAGAAGGGAAGGGATGTGCATGTCATGCTAGATTTAGACGAATAAGGGTGAATAGGGAAAATGGTGTACATGTAATAGCAAATTTAAACAAATAAAGTTGGAGAAGGGAAGGGATGTGCATGTCATGCTAGATTTAGACGAATAAGGGTGAATAGGGAAAATGGTGTACATGTAATAGCAAATTTAAACAAATAAAGTTGGAGAAGGGAAGGGATGTGCATGTCATGCTAGATTTAGACGAATAAGGGTGAATAGGGAAAATGGTGTACATGTAATAGCAAATTTAAACAAATAAAGTTGGAGAAGGGAAGGGATGTGCATGAAAGAAGTCGAACAAGCAATCCAATAATCCACACAAGCA
Source organism: Nicotiana otophora (assembly GCA_000715115.1). Lineage (NCBI taxonomy): Eukaryota > Viridiplantae > Streptophyta > Magnoliopsida > Solanales > Solanaceae > Nicotiana > Nicotiana otophora. The sequence goes on along the minus strand of AWOL01S0005331.1, from coordinate 4,640 downwards.
AAATTCGTTATGGTAAGAGCCTAATTATTTCCCCAGGATAATCGCCATGTTGTCGCGCCCCTTTTTCTTGTGAAACCGGGTTTCGACATGTGACAACTCTTTTAAATGAGTATTAAAAGAGAAGAGTCTCCACCTAACGATTTTTAAGGTGTGTTAGGGCACCTATTTGCAGATAACTCTGTTTGACTAGTCAACGCCACCAAAGATCGGGTAAGGGCTCAAATTACCTCAAAGAGAAGATGTTAGGCACTCTTCGAGGTCCACAACTGTGGGTCCCGGGCGAACTTTAAACTATATGGATTATAATTAGGCAAAGATGATCAAATAAATGCAAAAGAAAAAGGGAAATTTTTTTTATTATGACATAAGGAGAATTGATACAAATCTACAAGGGCATAGTTATAACAGTCTATACTATATGACTAAGTATATAAAGAGAAAAGAGGGGGGTCCTAAGTTTTTTAGCCTAAAAGATCACCTCGTGCAATATAAATAGTACTTCGCAACTTTCTTAAGATAGGGAGTTTCTCATATTATTCAGCGGGCACAGACTATCATCTCCTGCTATCCGATTACTATGTTAAAGTTGTTTACCTAAAGACGCTCTAATTCAATTATAAGTCATACCCTATGCGTGCACTACCTGTCCCATGCCTATGGTCCAGGAGGCATTGGACCTTTATTTGGGTGGTTCTATATGTTACCTAGGCTGCTCAAAATGATAAAAACTAAACGACATTCAAAACAAATAGGACTGCACTTAAGGATAGTTAAAGGCTCAAGTTAGCCTCCGCAATTAGACAACTAATGCACGCATACAGGTTTCTACGTTAGACAGTTCAGAATTTACGCAAATTGGAGTCATTAAGCCCTATAGACATGGTTTCTATATGATCTAATTTCAAACATTCAGACAGTTTTAAATGCAAGGCGCCACTTTAAACCTATAGACATGATTTCTAAACAGCTACACAGTTTAAAAATATCTGATGCTACAATGTTATTTGTTGAGGTTACAAATTATAAGTTATTAAAGCCTATAGACATGATCTCTAAGTGATCTACGTAATAAAGGGAGTGAAACCATTGAAAACGCTCAGATTTACTCGTGTTTGATCCTATTGGCATGCTTTCTAAGCGAGTAGCTATATTTTATAGCTAAATTCTAATAATTGGCAGTTGGAAACCGATTTTATTACACTTCGTCCCTATAGGCATGTTTTCTAGGCGAGCGATAGATATAACAGTAGCTGGTGAATCAATTAGGAACCTATGGACGTGATATCTAGATGAGGACCAGTAGAACAGAAGCTAGTATAACCCTGTAGGCATGATATCTAATGAACATGCTACAGTTATGCAAATTGAAGGGTAGTTAATGGCATTTGCTTCCTATAGGCATGTTGTCTAATAATACTTAACAGTAGATATGGGAATAAATAGAGTACTTAAGCTCATGCTTTGACAATAAACAAGTTGTATGAGTGTGTAATTCCTCTAATGGCATGATTTCTACTAGTGTGCATGGAAATTTGATTAGCATACATGGCAAGTTGGATAAAATAACAAATAAGTCATACGAACCCAATAGGCATGTTTTCTATCCTTTTATGCAGACTTTAGAATATACTTGTTTTCTCCATTTCACTAACACCCCAATTGTTTATTACAAAATTATTACAGACCAGATGAGGGATACAAGTATAAATATTACACAAGAAACTATAGTTGGCCTACAACAGGCCCAAAAGAGATACTCAGTATCAACTGGGCCTTCACAAACTCCTTCTTCGCGAATGGCATGCCCAGATCCAAACAGGGGACTATGCCCATCAGCACATCCCAAAAGTCATAGAGGAACTCAAGCCAAACCAAACAACCACAAATTGACCATATGACCACCCAGTTGGCAGATTACACAAACAAAATGAGGAAAAACTAAATTTTCCTGCTTTGTCCTGGGTCCCTATAGTGATTGACTTGTATCTATAATGTGTCCTAATCTATGTTAAGACCTTCACTCTAGCTATGACCTGCTCCTATGGTTGTTTTCATCACTCAGTATGTCTTTATTTTGCCCAATTCCGTATTCCCCAGTAATTAGTTGGGACCTTTAGAGTAGCTTCTTAACTTGTGTTTCCTTATAATGATTGACATTGTTTTGTCTTATTGATGTAAGTTGGCTTGTCTACTTTTTGGTGTTTAACATAATTTGGACCCTTAGGCTTTAAACCTTTTAAGTTAGTGCTCTATTTTTAATCTCGTTTGGCATAGTGTACCTTTGTGTATTAATCTTGTAATCTCAGAAGACATGATTCCCCTGCTTTCTATAAAGTGTTTTCTGCCCTAATATGCTAAGTGTTTGAACTTGTGATATCAACCTGTCCTTTGAGTTTTTGTTGATTACCTTTGCTTGTATGTTCATTGTTTAATCACCCCTGCTATATTTGTTTCTAGAATACAAATGCACCTCTTCAAACTCCATCATTTGATTATTGTTCTCTCACTATTATTTGTTACCTACACTATTCTGAACCTATCACTCTTGGCCGGCTGAAAGCAAGGCCACCCAAACTCTCTATTGACCTCCCTAGTGTGAGCACTGCTCGAGGTCCATTTGAGACCCTTGTGAACTCTGATATACTACGATTTGGTATTCTTTGGTCACTCTCTTTGCTACTGGAATCCCCAAACGAGTGGTCAAGTAGAAGTTTCAAACAGAGAGGTAAAGCAGATTCTGGAGAAAATAATAAGTGGAAATAGAAAAGACTAGGCCGGGAAGCTGAATGATGCATTATGGGCATATCGAATTACATACAAGACTCCCATAGGTACTTCACCGAACAATTGGTTAATGGGAAGGCATGCCACTTGCCCGTCGAGCTTGAACATAAAGCTTATTGGGTGATCAAAAAGCTAAATATGGATATGGACTCAGCTGGTGAGAATAGGTTGCTGCAACTCAACGATCTTGATGAGTTTCGACTACACGCATATGAAAATGCCAAATTATATAAAGAAAAGATGAAGAGGTGGCATGACAAGTACATTCAACATTGAGAGTTTGAGCCGGGTTAAGAAGTTCTCTTGTTTAATTCAAGGTTGAAGCTATTCCCTGGAAAGCTTAAGTCTTGTTGGGCAAGTCCTTTTGTTGTGGTAAGTGTGACGCCTCACGAACGGTGGAACTGCGTGATACGAGCTCAAGTGGTACCTTCTTGGTAAATGGCCAGAGAATAAAATATTATTGGGGTGGTGACATTGCACGTCACAAGACCTCAGTGGACATGGCAGATGCTTAAACACGTGTTGAGTCGTGCCGTGACGTTAAATTAGGTGCTCGTTGGGAGGCAACCTAATTTTTACCGCTTTCGAAGCACAATTGTTTTCTTTTATAGGCTAAAATTTTTTCTTTGTAGGTTGAAATGATGTGGAATGTGTGTAATGTATATATTGAGTTCTCGGTTAGTCGGGATTATTTATTTAAAAAAAAGAAAATATTAGCGAATTGAGCGCCCAGGCCAGCGCCCCACGCTGCCTGGGGCGCACTTTCCAATATCTCTGAAGTTTCAACGCCAGCCCCAACGTGGGGCGCTGAGCTGGCGGGTCAGGTATGTAATTCTTTTTATTTTTTCTTTATTTTTGTTTTCTTTGTTTAATTAAAAATACTCTACCCAATTACCCATATACACATACAACCCAACCCATACCCAATTACCCAAACCCATCCCCCACCTAAATTAAAATAGCTAAAACCCAAAACCCCCGCTTTTTCTCCAAAAACGCTGAACACTGTCCGCTCCTCTTCTCCCCTTTTCTCTCAAGTTCTCATATTCTTCAATCTTCCTTGATCAATTCCATATTAAGACTCTAAGGTATGTTCTTCTTGTTANAAGAAGTTATCTTGTTTAATTCAAGGTTTAAGCTATTCCCTGGAAAGCTTAAGTCTTGTTGGGCAAGTCCTTTTGTTGTGGTAAGTGTGACGCCTCACGGAACGGTGGAACTGCGTGATACGAGCTCAAGTGATACCTTCTTGGTAAATGGCCAGAGAATAAAATATTATTGGGGTGGTGACATTGCACGTCACAAGACCTCAGTGGACTTGGCAGATGTTTAAACACGTGTTGAGTCGTGTCGTGACGTTAAATTAGGCGCTCGTTGGGAGGCAAACTTTTACCGCTTTCGAAGCACAATTGTTTTCTTTTATAGGCCAAAATGTTTTCTTTGTAAGTTGAAATGGTGTGGAATGTGTGTAATGTATATATTGAGTTCTTGGGTAGTCGGGATTGTTTATTTAAAAAAAAGAAAATATCAGTGAATTGAGCGCCCAGGCCAGCGCCCCACGCTGCCTGGGGCGCACTTTCCAATATCTCTTAAGTTTAAACGCCAGCCCCAACGTGGGGCGCTGAGCTGGCGGGTCAGGTATGTAATTCTTTTTATTTTTTATTTATTTTTGTTTTCTTTGTGTAATTAAAAATACTCTACCCAATTACCCATATACACATACAACCCAACCCATACCCAATTACCCAAACCCATCCCCCACCTAAATTAAAATAGCTAAAACCCAAAACCCCCGCTTTTTCTCCAAAAACGCTGAACACTGTCCGCTCCTCTTCTCCCCTTTTCTCTCAAGTTCTCAT
>AWOL01S0005327.1:0-52796 GCA_000715115.1 Nicotiana otophora | reverse complement strand
TTTAGCTTCTGAACTGTCCAACCCTCTTTGTACTTGTTGTTCATGATCTTCAATATTTGTAACCTCATAGGTAACATGATTAACTTACTTTATATACTTTTAAATATTATCTCATTTTTGGTCCTACATTAGTTTGCTTACGACGCATTGTTACGTACGAAAATATAGGGTGTAACAGGTAATGAATTTGGTATTTTCTACATGATCTCCTTATTGGTTAATTAACAAAGATACGTGTTCTCTTTAAATCATGGGCGAGTTTGGGTAGAAAGTATTCATCAGGCTTGATTGACCGAGTTCACTCGTTTGAGCACCAGTCGCGCTCCCCGAGTTTAGGGCATGTCAAACTTGGTATCAGAGCCTAAAGTTTAAAGTGTCCTATGATGAATCAGAGCTATATCTAGTAGAGTCCTTCTTATCGGTGTGTTGTAGACCACATCTATAATTAGGAGGATACTTGGACATTTAGGAATAATACTCGTCTTTGATGTTCTTTATCGTGCGATAACGTTGATTGTATGATTGTTCCTCCTTTAACTCGTGCATTGCTCTAACTTTCAGTAAATGGCTCCTAAGAAGAAGGCAAAAACTGGCCAAGGAGCCGATGTAACCTAGGAGTGCCAGTTGATTCTATCATTGATGATGCGGGTGAACACCCGAGGGGTGAGGATATTCCCCCGATTACTACGCCGCCTGGTTGTACTATTCTTGCTCAGGGTTCACCAGTTCCTACAAATGACGAGGGTGCAACGAATCCTCCACTTGATATACCGGTTCCACCTCCAGCCCCCGCTTCCGGTCTCGGTGTTTCTGATGGGGATCTTAGGAGAGCCATACTAATGTTGGCTTAGATAGTGGCTTCCCAGGCCTATATGTCGAATGTTGCCCCCACTTCTTCTAGTCTGCAAGGGGACTCTATTGGTTCCATGGTTAATAAGTTTCTTCAGTTAGCTCCTCCAGTGATCACGGGTATTGATCCCGAGGAGGATCCTCACGATTGCATCGATTAGATGCACAATACCCTCAGTGTTATGCGTGCTACTAAGGCATACAGAGTGGATTTGGCCTCCTACCGTTTGAAGGCGATGGAATATTCTTGGTATGAGATGTGGGAGGACTCCTGTGAGGAGGGGAGCCCTTCGGCGAGGTGGAGTGAGTTTGCCGCCGCTTTCATGGATTATGTTTTGCCTGCTGAGACTAAGGCAGCCCATGCTGTGGAGTTTGAGAACCTAAAATAGGGTACCAAGAGTGTGTGAGAGTACAATATGTAGTTTACGCACCTATCAAAGTATTCTATTCACATATTGCCCACTATGGAGGCTAGATTGTGTCGGTTTGTACAAGCCCTTAGCCCTTTGGTTATCAATGAGGCCGCTATAGCTAACTTGAATTCTGACATGAACTATGGGAATATGGTAGCATTTGCTCAAGCTACAGAGAATCGTAAGTTGAAGAACATAATTGAGCGAGAGGGTAGCAGTAAGGCCCATTCCGTGGGCAACATTGGGAATTCATTTGGTGGACGTAGGTCAACATCCAGGGGAGGGTCATCAGGGCCATCCCAGTCTTTTGCTCAGTCTTAAGCCATTACACCTAGTGCTTGATAAAATACTTAGATGAACTAGAACCATGATCATCTTCCTAATTTTGGTTCTATTTCCTACTTTTCAAAAATAGATTGCAGTTGCTAAGATTTACGGAACATTTAGAGTTAAGGAACCTCAAGTAAGGTATGTTGGTTAAAATCTTCGCTTAAAATTTAACCCCACAATATACATGTAAGTCCCAAGTTGCTTATTGTGAATCGATTACCCGGATAAGCTGGTGTCAAAAGACATCCGTGATCAATATGTAATTCAAATGCTCTTGTTATTTGGTACTACTATTTGAGAATGTGTTCAAAGTAGGGCTTGCATATCTAAATGCCTTGACCTCAAGTTGTGTTTCAAATGAAAGCTAATGAAAGCTTATTATTGGAAAGTCCATAATGATGGTTGAAATTAAAAAGGTGCGCATGAAATACAAAACCTGAAATACGAATCACGTAATGCGAAATGTGAAATATGAAACACGACAAATGTGCCAAGAGAAATAATACAATTGTGACCATTAGTGCCAATGAAATAAATAGATGTGCAAGAAATATGAAACAAGATGATTGATAGAAAAGGGTGATGTCTCACATGAGACGGCCTACCCGATCGGGTCGTGATCGGATGCCATGCCGCACACATAGTGGTGACTTTGTTAGAAGTGTAATTGAAATTGTGATTTGGTTGATGTATTTCATGAGACGGCCTAGCCGATCGGGTCGTGATCGGATGCCATACCACATACACCGAGGTGAATGTGTTAGAATAGTAATTGATATTGTGATTTGGTTGATGTCTCACATGAGACATCCTAGCTGATCGGGTCGTGATCAGACGCCATTCCTTAGACATGGTGGTGACTGTGTTGGAAATCGTAATCGAAATTATGGTACCAAAGAATTCCCAACTTAAAATTTGGAAATTTATTTAAAACTTATCTTATCTCTAATTTGACATTTGTTAATTGTTTGAGGCTTTAATTGATATTATGATTGTTCTTACTTGCTTTACTGCTTGTTTCTTTTAGAGAGTGTTTAGTCATATATACTAGTACTATTCAACAGTACTAACATCCTTTTTGCCGGGGCGCTGCATATTTAATAAATGTAGGTGGTTCCACAGTAAGCGACACTGATCAGCGATAGCACTACACTCTTTTCCCCGCTAATTTGGTTTTCCCAACATCACTCGGGGTCATGTATCTTTTGTTCATTTTATCACCATGTTTTGAGGTATAGTCGGAGCCTTGTTGCCGGCACTTTCATTGTACTCTTTTTTATCTAATAAGGTTCCGTAGACATAGCGTGGGTGGTATGTTGCTATGTGGAAAGTCAAATTGGTAATGTTGTAATTGTATCACACGTTCCACATCAAACTATGGAAGAGTATGTATTTTGAAACTTATAAATGATGTAACTACTGATAACGAATCTGAGTTGTTGTTTACTTGATCCTCCTCACCGCTTAATTAATGATTTGGATTTTACTGTTACTCTTGAATAAGTTCGGGTAGAAGGTAATGTACAGGCTTTCTCGGTCGGGTTATCTTGGTTGAGTGCCGATAGCGCACCCTGAGTTTGGGGACTGACACTTGGTTGCGTGGTTGCTCGGTCTTCTTTTTATGAGCGCATTAGAGCACGTCAGTATGACGGCCCCTATTTGCTTTCCCTTAAGGACACAATGCTGCATGGCGATGCCAAGGAGGTTTCTATTAGAAATGATGGGGTGTTGCAGATGTAGGTCCGGATATGTGTGCCCAATATGGATGGGTTTCATGAGTCTATGCTTGAGGAGGCTCACACTTCGCTGTATTCCATTCATCCAGGTGTCACCAAGATGTACCAGGAATTGAGTCAGCACTATTGGTGAATAATAATGAAGAAAGATATAGTAGAGTATTGTGGCTCGGTGTTTGAGTTGTCAGCAGGTGAAGTACGAGCATCAGAGGCCATGCGATTTGCTTCAGAGACTTGAGATTCTAGAGTGGAAGTGGGATCGTTTTACCATGGATTTCGTTGTTGGGCTCCCATAGACTTTAAATAATTTTGACGTAGTGTGGGTTATTGTGGATAGACTGACCATGTCTGCACACTTCATTCCGGTTGTGCTCAACTGTCGCAGTTGTCTCTTTATTTCTTGCTCGTATGGTTGCACTTCTTTCCCAGACGATCAAGTCATGCACCAATCTAACCTATATACTGCACATAGTCAAAGAACACCAACCGTAAAAAGAGAAAAATAAAATAAAAAGAAAAATTCTTGAATTAGCACTACAAACTATTTCAAATACTATTGATTGCCAATCCCCGACAACGACGTCAAAATTTGACGAGCGCAAAACACACACTTAAATATGCTCGATAAATGAATATAGTAAAATATAATATCGTATCCATAAGGATTGGAGTTAAATAGTATTTTTATTGTTTATAGCTAGATTGCTATCCAAGATGATCAACAATTGAGATTTCTGTAATTAAAACTAAAGTTAACTAAGAATCTAAACTTTTGGGTAATGACAATCGACGTAAGTAGTGAGAAAAGAAGGTTATCAATTGGGAGAAGACAGGGTTGATAGGATAGGTGCAAGACAAATGTTGGGATTTGATTATAGATAATTCACTTCTAATGTTCAAGTGAGTCTCTCGAATTCACAACTTTATTAATTCAATTGCTTATTACAAACTCCTCTCTTGATTAAGTCTAAACCTCACAAGATAAACTAATTTAAGATCGGTGAAGATATGCACGAGATAGTAGTGGATTGGTCTTTAGGAGAACCTCTCTCGATTATCCTCCTATCTAGGTTTAATCAACAATTCAATTAGCCTCTTTCGATAACTAAGAAGAATTAATGAACTCAACCAACAAGATAGAATGTAAGAATATCACAAGTTATGCCTCTCTTGATTACATGAACAAGTGAATATAGATGCAACGATTAAAACATTCAAAATGATGCTATACATAAAAACTAGAGTTAATATCCACAAACAAGTATTAATACACCAAATCTATCAAACTCTAAAGAGAACTACTCCATAATATGGAGCAATTCATCACAACAATGTTTAAATCAAAAAAAACATAAAACGATCCAAATTGTTGTCTTGAGTGAGGATTGAATGATGAAATCCTAGTGCTTTTGCTTCTCCACCTCCTCCTTCGCTTCCTTAGGTCTAAGATGTGTCAAAAGTCCTAAAAATAACATTTTTACATGTATTTATACTTAGTAGGGTCGTACCTAGACAAAAACACCTTTTCCTGTGCAAACTAGGATTCCAGCTCTGCAAATATTGCATAGGCGCGCCGCATGGGGCGACGCGCCAGGCGGGGCTATAGTGGGATTGGTCAGAGAGCATGCAAAATTGACCGGGGAAGAATTTAGGCAGCCGCGTCGGCCCACACGTTGCCTCACGCGCCGCGGTTGTGTGTTTTGTTAGAGTGAATCTTTATCCTTACGTTTTGAAATTCGGATGTGGTTCTCGAACCCGAACGCGATACCGGCTTAATCCCCTGGGCTTTTACTCAAACTTCAAAGCTCCAAATAGCTCGATTTCATCCATAATATCTATATATCTTGGAATCACTCCTACTAGGCATAAAACACGCAATTAGTGCAAAACACTAGCGATTAAAGCTCAAACTCAATTGAAGTGCAGTAAATTAGAGTGCGATAAGCGACTAAAATACGGGATTTTAGCCTACCATCAGACTGCACGGACAACTCATGTGCCAATATGATAACTCTCACAATGAAGGCAAGTACACGGGAGTACATGTAAATGGTTAATAACATCAGGATTCATCTTCTTAAACCAATATGGGTGATTTATTTATGTGTATGGTTGTATAAGTGTTCTACCACAATTCAAGTAAACAAGCATGAGTAGAGACAATGAATGGTACATAATAAACGATCACCACAAAATATACACTGTCTAACTCACACAGGGTATGCACACCACTACACAAATAACAGCAATAACAATGCCCCCAGACAATCACAGGTCATCACAAATCATTCCCCGACATATCCCACCCTGTCACGCCACATGTGCAATAATAAAGTAAATGCCCACACTATCTCACTGCAAGCACATAATAATATTCTCACCTTGTCTCGCCACATACGCAAACCGACATATATAGCCCTCCTTGTCATATCGCATGTGCAAATAGCAATAGTAACAACAGCACGGATAACTCATGTGTGAACACCCCGGCAATCCTCTCAACAATACCACGTGTGCCAAAGCATAACAACACAATAAAATAACTTTACAACATGTGCACATATGCCACATCATTTCCTCAAAACAGTTTCAATACCACAACCACGCATAGCCCTCGGCTCAACAATACACGGTACAACAGCAACAACAACAATAACACGAGAATATGACAAGTAAATCAACTCAAGAACTTCAGAACACGAAGAAACAGACGAACGAGCTCACAATGAAAAAGACAACCGAGAATAATGGCTTCAACAAAAATAGCTCAACAAGGGGAGAGATAGCGTGCAACAATGATTTCCACATAACTACAACTCGACGGTAAGAGAGATAGCATGAATCAATGATTGTAAATAAGGATAAGTCAAGAATGAAAGGAATAACAAAACCTCAATTATGGCTGAGCAATTATAGAAAAGATACTAACAAATGCAATTAAGGAAAAGATAATAATGAATTCGATTAAGGATAAGCAATTACGGAAAGAATAATAATAACTTCAATAAAGGATAAGCAATTACGGAAAGGATAATGATAACTTTAATTAAGGATAAACAATTACAAAAAAGATAGCATGGCAACAAAGAGGCAATATCTTCAATCGAGGCATATAAGCGTTTAATTGGCAACAAGGGTAAAACATGAATCAATTAATTCCAAATAAGACGCGTAAGGGTAAATTTAGTAAATGGGGGATTTAACATGCTAAAACAACTTCACATCTAATGAACATAAGAACCTAAGATCACTAAACGGTCACATTTCCCCAAATAAACCCGAGTACGTACTCGTCACCTCGCGTACACGGCCTTCACATTACACAATTATCACAAATGACTCAAATCCTAAGGGGTAGTTTCCCCCACACAAAGTTAGGCAAGAGAATTACCTCAAAGAAGCTAGACCGTTACTCTAAGATGTCCTTCTCGAGTGGAACAACCTCCGAACGGCTCAAATCTAGCCAAAAAAACTTCAAATCATAAACAAAACTCACAGTGAACGATTTCGGATAATAAAGCTTCAATCTTTAAAAAATATTAAAAAGTCAACCAAAAAATCAACCCCGAGCCCACACCTCAGAATCCGGAAAAATTAATAAAATCCGAACATTCATTCAATTATGAGTCCAACCATACTAATTTCATCCAATTCTGACTCTGAATCGGTGTTCAAAACCCAATTATTCTCTTCAGAAAAAGTTTTTGATAAAAGCTCCCAAATATCCAATCAAAAAGTGGATTAATTCAAAAATGAACTTATGTAATAATATTAAAATACAAAACTTATAGTTTTAAACTGACACCCATAAAAAGACGAGAAGAACGCCAAATAAATCACCACAATCGGAGCTCTAGAACTCAAGATATACTCAAAATACTAAATAATCGTACTCACATTTTTTTAATACAAAGGGAATTTCGCTTTCGTGCCCAAAACTCCACACTTGTGGTCAGCCAGCTGTAATTTCTGTATTTGCGGACCAGTTTTTGCACCTGCGGGGTCGCCGATGCAGACCCAACTTCGCATATGCGAAGCACCACCAACAACTATCTTCTCTGACACTAAAATTAGCATAACTCGCTCATATCCAAATTCAACAATGGTTTTGCTATGGCTCTGTACTTACGATACATATCTGATGCTTCAATCAAAACAGCAATTGGAGGTCATTTTCTTAATGTGGTAGCATTTATGCTTGAAGAAACGATGTCAAAACATAAAAAAAACGAGCGCAACAGAACCCAAACCTATCTGAAACTCACCCAAACCCCTCGGGACCCCGTCTAAACATACTAATAAGTCCCAACACATAACGCGGACCTCCTCGAGGCCTCAAGTCACATCAAACAATATGAAAAATATGAATCACACCACAAATCCAACTTAATAGACTTATGAACTTTCAACTTCTACAACGCGCGCCGAAACACATCAAATCAACCCGAAATGACGTCAAATTTTGCATGCAAGTCTCAAATGATGTAACAGAGCTAATCCAACCCTCTAAATCGCAATCCGGGCCCCATATCAACAAAGTCAATTCTTGATCAAACCTCTTAACCTTCCAAAACTTCAACTTTCCTATTTTTTACAAAATGCTTCAAATTATCCTACGTCCCTCCAAATCCAAATCCGGATGCACGCCTAAGTCCAAAATCAACATACAAAGCTATTGGAATCATCAAAATGACATTTCGGAGTCGTCTATACCAAAGTCAAACTCCGGTCAACTCTTACTGTTTAAACTTCTAAAACAAGAATCCTTCTTCCAAATTGATCCCGAATCATCCAAAATCCAAATTGCATCACACAGGCTAGTCATAATACAAAATACGAAGCTGCTCGAGACCTTAAGCTGGCAAACGGGATGCTAATTCTCAATGACCGGTCGGGTTATTACCTTCTCCCCCTCTTAAACAAACGTCTGTCCTCGACCGTGCCAAGAATTATTCTAAAGTCATCAATCTCTGAGTGAACGAACCATACATACACTCGCGGGTGACCCCACGTCATCCCAAATCCACGTAAGCCTAATAACACCACCTGAACTGAGGGTTTTTCCTTCCACCAATACCAATCGTCCTTAGAACAATATTTCTCACCATCCGGTTGTTTCCACAAGACCAGATACAAACACATGACCTGACACACTGCACATATGTCCATATCAACATTCTAATCACAATAGTCATCCATACTCAAACCTAGCACCAAATATTAACCTCATATCAGCTAGAACCCTATTCCAAACGTCCACAATACCGACAAGGATGCAAGAAGCACGAAGATACCATGATTATTCACTCAAATAAACAAGCCACACACAACACTACTTGGGCACACCCCTTGCAAGCTTAACCCCAATAATCACAACATGAATGTGACTGAATATACGGGGGAACAACATAAAAGAACTATCAAACAAGCCCGACCGACACAACTCCCTATCAGTAGCATACTATGAATTAATTCCACAAGGGAGAATCAAAGTATACAAACAACTCACAAGGATCTCATCCTAATATAACTTCACCGCGGTACGCAACCCAACCCAAACATAACAAACCTCATGGAAACACGAGGATCCCATCCTCAGCTCTGAATCACAAGCAGATTACACATCATACCAACCGAAACCTTCAACTAATTAAATTTCCGCTAACAAGGCACAACACATGCTGAACTCCTGCACTGGTAGAGCATCTAATTCACAAATTGTATCCAACCACCCAGAAATCACATCAAAACCTACCGTAATGGGTAATAAAAAGTCATTCTTAGTCTTATAGCTCTCAATAATGAATAAAACAAAATGATAGACACGTGCTACCACTATAGATTCCCCCAATAGGGGTAAACACATAAGCAGAGTACAAAATCATGAAACTCACCCATATGTGAAGCAACGTAGGAGGACTAACCCTGATAAGTAGAACTAAAACAAAATATAAATGATGCTCCTCTATAACAAATCAAAACCATACTTGTATGACATCATCCGATGCAGCGGCCTCATCCCCATTGTAGAAAGTACATTAACGGACCGAGCCCCCCTTCTTGGGCACCCTCTACCTGCCTGACCTACACCCCAAGCTAGCGGTGCAGTGATATCAGCAACTCGAGCAGAACGCATAGCCTGGAAACCCCGCCATGACACATATGTTCGGAGTCTGGGACAATATCTCACCATGTGGCTAGTTTCTTCACACTCAAAGCAGCCTCTCCACTGGTGTGGCTGTTGAACCTATCCAGCATGGGAACTCTAAGACCCATGGATATCTGAAGCACCGCGCAAAGCTTGAAGTGAAAACTAAATAGACTGACCCACAAAACCTATACCATGGCGTACCTTGCCTCCAAAATAGGGACTAGTAGATCCTCCCGGTCTACAAGGCCTCTTAGCCTCCCTGACCTCTCTCTCTCCTAAAACCGTATGTCCTCTCCCTCTTAGTCCTGCATGCCCTCTAGTCGGCAAGTAATCCCTACCACCTGCTAAAATGGGATATCCGACTCCAACTCTCGAGCCATGCTAAACCGTATATCATGGTTGATCCCCTCAAGGAAGCTGCGGACTTGCTCTCTAACTGTAGAAACTAAAGCAGGTGCATGTCTAGACAAATCACTGAATTTGACAGCATACTGTGACACTAACATAGTGCCCTGGCACAGCTGCTCAAACTCCACGTGCCAGGCACCCCGAAGAGTCTGAGGAACATATTTCTTCAAAAAGAGCTCTGAAAACCGATCCCATATGAGTAAAGTTGCCTCGACCATGCTACCCAACTCGTACGTTCGCCACCACTGATATGCCGTTCCCTTAAGCTGGAATGTGGTAAAAACAACCCCACTCATCTCCACAATACCCATGGTGCGGAGAAATGCTGGCACTCCTCTAGGAAACCACGTGCATCCTTTGAAGCCAAACCACTGAAGGTAGGAAGGTAATACTTTTTAAACCTTACAAGTCTAAGCTATTCTTCCTTAGATGTTGCTGCCCTAATCACGGGCTGAACTGGCAAACCTGGCTATACCGCCACCACGCCCGGAACCTGACCAATGTGAGCCTGCTGCTTTAAGGTGCGGGCAGTGGGAGTTTGAGCTCCTCCCCTGGTCTGTGAAGTAGCTGGTGCAGCTGGAATCAACCCCGCTTGAGCCAATGTACCAAACATGCTCAGGAATTGTGCTAAGGTCTCCTGAAGTCTGGGGGCAACAATAGGCACCTCTGGTGCCTGTCCCCTAACAGGAGCTACTGACAGCTCCTCAACTGCTGCTCTGATAGGTGCTCTAGCTATAGCACGTGCTCCTCCTCAGCCTCTGCCTCTTCCCCTGCCGCGATTTCTAGAAACACCAGCTCTGGGGGCAGGGTCATTAGTAACTCCAGCTCATGTCCTCATCATATGTGAGAGAATAGAATGACAAAGGCTCAAACTCCAAGTTGTCTCACCCGACAAGAACCATAGCCAAATTCTAAGATTGCTAGTGACATTATTCTTCCCAACATACCGTAATGAAATCCGATAGCACTTATTCCAGGTCTAATAACCTCATCTCATCTAGCATAAGCTACTCGACCGACATGCCACACCAGTACCGCCTTGATCAACATTTAGTGCAACCCGTGCACCAAATAGGCAACAACTCGAATGTACTCAATAATGGAAAGAAAAACAAATAAGAGATTCGTCCCGCAAGCTAAACAAATACCACTACAAGGCTCAATTCTATGAACCTGTCACACAAAGGAGGAACAATATACATGAAATAAGAAAAAGGAACATATTCCAACCTACTCTAATGCGATACATGACCCAATATGAACACCAGTCCATATGGAATACCTCATGCCATGATGCTCTAAATTCAATAACCATATGCACAATAACAACAAACAGGCGAAGTAAATAGCTATAACCATGGAAAAACGGATAGCTCAGTATATGATCCACTCCCAATCCACACTCAACAATGAGTGGAAGAGGTCATTGGAAGAATAGTACGCAATTTAGCACGCCATGGTAGAGTGCTAAAAGTACGTTGGTATTGGTATTGTGAATAATGGTATTGTGAACAATGATGCATCGGTACTAAGGATCTCCAACTTAAAAATATGGAAATTTACTTGAAAATTTATGTTGTTCTAACTTGATGTTCTGGTATTGTTCGAGGCTTCCATTCATTTTATGATTGTTACTCCTCGTAATATTATTCATTCTATTGTGAGGGTGTTTAGTTATACATACTAGCGTTATTCGACAGTACTAATGTCCCTTTTGCCGGGGAAGCTGTATCTTTAATGGATGAGGGTGGTTCCATAGCAGGAGACATTGATCAGTGACAGGGGTACACTATCACGCCCCATCCTTGGGAGGCGCGACCGGTGCTCAACCGAGTGAACCCCTTCGAGCAAGCATGTTAGATACTTTCTACCCAACTAACCTATGATCAGGAAAAGGCATGATTTCATAAATGATACAGTAGGTAGTTCATCCATACAATACTAAATCGTTTCATTAGCCATTGTGCCTTTAAGTCTCAAAATATATAATTCTTATAGTTCGAGTGGAACAAGTGATCAAACACAACATAACTAGTTTAACATTCCCAACACCCATATACAACCCACATAGTGTGTACGGAGCCTTTAAAGATACAAACGAGAGTAAAGATGGTGCCAGCAACAAGGCCCCGACTATACCTGAAAAAATGACCACAATATAAAAACAAGTTACAATACATGACTCTGGAATGAAATGGGGCTCACCGAGTCCGCTGAGAAGAGAATGCAGCACTATCTGTGATCAACACTTTCTGCTATGGAACCACCTGCATCCATTAAAAGATGCAGCGCCCCCGACAAAAGGGACGTTAATACTGTAGAATAGTATTAGTATGTATAGCTAAACACCATCTCAATAAAATGAATAATAATACAAGAGGAAAAATCAAGAATTCAATAAGAGCTTCAAATAATAGTAAAACATCAAGTTAAGGAGCATATAAGTTTTCAAGTCAATTTCCATGTTATTAGGTTTGGTGATCTTTAGTGACGATATTCGACAATTCACAATGCCACCGTAGTCTTACACGGAGTCCGATTGCGACCCGCTAGGATAGGTTGTCTCATTTGAGACATCAACCATAACCACAATTTCATCATAATTTCCACCACAGTTACCACTATGTGTGCGGCATGTCGTCCGATCACGGCCCGAACGGCTAGGCCGTCTCACCCGAGACATTACCTTTTCAATCAATCATCTCACTTCATACTTCTGTCGCATCTTTTCAATTTATTGGCACTAGTGACCACAATTATAAAGTCATTCTTGGAACTTGGCCGTATTTCATAATTCCAGTTCTCCTTTCCACATTCAAACATATTTATCATTATCAACAACGATAAGGTTTCCCATTCAAGACATTAAATTCACATATGAGCAATTTGGGAATCTTAGGCACACAGAGGCTTTTCATACAATTTGGCATAACAACCTTTATTTGATCTTGACATGAAGTCTTAACGATTCTAACACATATTCCACATTTTGAACACATCCTCAAATGGCAAGATAACATGATGAAGCATTTAGAATAAATATTGAACATACATCCTTCAACATAAACACATTAGGAATAGCCAATTCTATAATGATCAATTTGGAACTTACACCAATTTCATGAACACCGTTGGATTCAATTCTAAGAAGAAAGGAAATTGACATAAAAAATGCCCCAAAAACCTACCCGACTCTACGACCAATCTGCGGTCCGCAGAGTGGTTCTGCGGCTACATAATGGGCCGCAGAACTGCCTACTTTTGTCCAACATTTTCCTTCAACTCCCCAGTGCACTGTTCAATCCAAAAAGTCCAAACCACGGCTCGCAAGCTCGCCGCGAAGAATTTCTACTATTATTAACCTCTACGCCTACTTTGGCATCATGGAATCTGAGTTTTTAGGAAAACATTTACGGGGCCTTATTTCCTCCCCCACTTAAGATCATTCGTCGTCAAATGATGGATCAGGGTCCACTATTAACACCTTATGCAACTCAGGTTTTTTCATGCCCCACACCAGCAGCCCGAAATTTAACTAACTCCCAAACTATCCAAAACTTTCGCCAGAGTTTTCTTTGTAACTAGGCCTATCCACCTGTCAGAGAGCCCAGAATCACATCCTCAAAACATGTACACAATTGAACGATGTAGCCTAACTTATAATAATCAAAAGGAACACCTTTACATTAACTGTACAACTGATACAAAATTCATAGGGGACAAGTTCATAAAAAAGAAAATTACACAACTATTCAAACAGGTAAGGATTCTTCTTCTTCATCTCTTCCTCGGACTCCCAAGTGGCGTCTTCAACCTGCTGGTTTCGCCATAACACTTTCACGGAGGCAATTTCTTTATTTCTAAACTTTCGAACTTGTCTATCAGGAATGGAAACTGGAATATCTTCATATGGAAATTCTTCATTAAACTCAAAGGTCTCAATCGGCACGATATTGGATGGATCTCCAA
Organism: Nicotiana otophora; assembly: GCA_000715115.1. NCBI lineage: Eukaryota > Viridiplantae > Streptophyta > Magnoliopsida > Solanales > Solanaceae > Nicotiana > Nicotiana otophora. Next base: position 38,940 of record AWOL01S0005327.1, on the reverse strand, counting down.
CTACGTTCTTCAACATGGACACATGGAATACCGGGTGCACTAATGACATCTCGGGTGGTAGCTCAAGCTTGTACACCACCTCACCGATCCTTTGGATGCTTTTGTACAACCCGACATACCTCGGACCCAATTTCCCTTTCTTTCCGAACCGTATTATTCCCTTCATGGGGAAATCCTTCAGAAATACCCAATCATTTTCTTTGAACTCTAAGTCTCTGCGACAAACATCCGAATAGGATTTTTGATGACTCTAAGCAGTTCTCCACCGCTCCTTTTATGATCTTAACCTTATCCATAGCCTGATGCACGAGGTCTGGCCCTATCAACTCAGCTTCTCAAATATCGAACCACCCAATAGGAGATCTATATCTCCTACCATATAATACCTTAAATGGTACCATCTAAACACTAGAATGAAAGTCGTTGTTATAAGAAAACTCTATGAATGGCAAATGATCATCCCAGCTACCCTTGAACTCAAGAACACAAGCATGCAAAATGTCCTCAAGTGTCTGAATAGTCCACTTTACCTGCCCGTCGGTCTGTCGATGGAAGGTTGTACTAAGATTTACCTGAGTACCCAAACCTCGCTGGAATGTTTTCAAAAAATTGGCCATGAACTGAGCCCCTCGATTGGAAATGATAGAATCTGAAGTGCCATGCAGCCTGACTATTTCCTTGATATACAACTGAGCATATTGTTCCGCTGTGTCGGTAGATTTAACTAGCAAGAAATAAGCTGATTTTGTGAGCCGATCCACAATCACCCAAATTGAGTCAAACTTGCGCGGAGTGCGCGGTAATCCTACCACAAAATGTACATTTATGTACTCTTAGAGGCTTGCAGATATATGTCGTGTACATGAAAGATTGTACGGCCTTGTCGGCCTATATTTTGAGTTTATAAATGATGATGTTGGCCTATTAGGCCCGTATGTCACGTGTATATGATGATGTAATAAGAAAGATACGTTACGTTGGTACTCGGTTAAGTAAGCTACCAGATGCCCGTGGCGGCCCATTGGTTTGGGTCGTGACACTCTCACTCTAAAGATATCAGATTTCAGCTCCAAAATGGTCTTTGGGATGTGTTTTAATGGAATTAAGAGCTTGGTTATAGAATCTTACCTCTTAGCAGAAATAGTTAAGAGAAGGACGAATATCAGGAACCGGCTGGGGTTAGAGTTACCGAAGGATTGGTTGTGTTAGTTGACATTTCCAGAAGATATTGTAAATGTGCTAACAAAATCTCCTTGTGAGACACCGAGATGGTACACTCTAAAATAGTATAGCTAGATATGAGTACTATAAAGATAGGAACTGGAAGCCTTGAAAGGATAAATGTTACCTTAGTATGGCTCTCGTCCCTAGTAAAGAAAGAATGTTAGGCAACCCGAAAAGCTAGTAGATGGAGCAAGGGGAGCTAAAAGCAAAAGAACGTCCTGTTAAAATTTTCAAAATAAAGTGTTAGAAGAAATGTCGCCAGGAAATGAGAAGAGAGTTAATGAAGCGTTATGAGTAAAATGTGATGCATGGATGACAACGGTAGATCAAAGAAATGATAATATTACAGAGTCTATAGTCAAGTGAAGGGAAAGACAAGAGGTGACAGGCCTTGAGATAACAAAAGCGTATAGGCCATAAAGTGATATCCTCACTTTGAAAAATAAGTTTATGACTCCAACGCAACTACCGAAAGAAAACTAAGGCTGGAGAATATGATAAACTAAACATGAATTAGGGACTGAGTGACTTCATAATAGTCAGCATCATGAGAATTTCCGCTTTCGTTCCGGCGATAATCGAATGGACGATAGAAGAATAATTTTTATAGGTCATTCAGGAAGACGCTTCCCTAAAGCAAGCAAGGTGAGTAAAGTTAAGCTTAAGGGACTGTATGTGCCAGTTACACTAAGGGTCAACCTCGCGACTGCGGAATTTGTAATCCTTGGTACAGAAGGAATTCCGCGAGGCGAGTAAGGATCATCGATGATGTGAAAAGATGCAAAAGATGAGAGGGTAAAACATCTATACGTAGATCATCGTAGCACTAAATATTAGTACTCCCCTAAAGGGGGGAATATGGTGTGATGTGGCATTAAGTCAGAATTAAGTGGTTCTAGTAACTATGGAATACTAAAGGAAGAATACGAAAAAAAAAATGAAAAAAGGATGAGATTGCACTTATTCAAATCCTACAGATATGCTATGATTCCATAACATTATGCAAGCACAACATCAAGGAGAGGAAGTAATGGTTCCTAGCCAAGCTATTATTGATAGATAAGGAACCCGTGCGAGACGTAAGTAAAGATAAAGGAAATAACCCAAGAAAGATTACGCGGAATACTGATATGAGAATGGGCCAACGAGTAGTTAGTAGTTTATTCAGGAAGAGCCTAGTTATGGCTAAACAAGAGGACACAGACAAATCAAGATATTGTGTAAGATGTACATAGTGAACCCCAACATGGGAATTTAGTATCACAGATACGACATCGTGACCCTTGAGAAATATTCAGATAAGAGTTGGGGTAGTTAAAGGTTCCGTATAAATGTTATGGAAATAAAAGATAGTCTCACTGGGAAGACAATCAAAATATAAGTTCAGAACAACCCTACAAGCACAAGGGCATGGAAGTAAGTAACTACGGATAATTATATGCAAGGAAGGACAACAAAAATTCCATCGATTATACGATGTAATGAGCTCGCAGCTTTACATGAGTCATAGGGTCTTCCCTAAGTACTACAACGAAAGACTAGCTGAGGAAATAAGGAAGAAGGCTTCAACCTAAACATGATAACTCGAAGGAGAAATGGTCATGAAAAAACAGTCTCACTACAAAATAGTATGAACTACAAAAGAGATTGGCACCTATCGTGGGTAATGAACGGGAAGAAGAAGAAGAAAAAAATCAAAAGGTGATATTCAAGATCGTATGGGTTGTATGGAATTCCAATAGGTGTGGGCACTAAGATAAGCCAAATATTCATGCAACAAGTGGCAGAACGACCAGGAAAAGTTATTGCTTATATTTAAAGAAAGTTGAGAAGGAACGAAAGGAATTATTCGATCAATGATCCAGAGTTAGTTACGTTATGAATGCACTTAAGATTTTAGAGTATTATCCATGCAGCATAGATGTAGACAATCATACAGCCGAAGAAGACTCCATCAAAAGAAAGAATTGAATCTAGGTCATAGACAAAAGATTAAATTGTTAGAAGATTGTATCATGGATATTACATAGCGTCCATGAAAGGCTAAAGTAATAACTAATGCCATGAACCACAGATCAGAAGATAGCTTAAGCCTACATAAAGGCAGATCAAAAAGAAGAGGAAACTAAAGGGTTACACCAACTAAGTAAATCAAGAATCTGATTATTTGACCTAGAAAATTATAGACCTCATGATTGAGAACATTGCAGGATCACTCTTAAATATCAGAGGTCCAAGGGAGATGGTACAGTAGCCATATATTATAAGGGCATCAAAAGAATACCAGCTTCATAAGAAGTCAGTATGAAGCTCCCACCGGATTGTGTATACAGCTGAGGTGCAAGTATTATAATAGAGCTTCGAGTAGTGGATGTGAATGAAGGGGGGGTCATGAAAGAGATAGGAGATGTGATGCAAGATTTTAAGGTAAGTAAGGAAAAGGTGGACAACGTACGAGATACTCAAAAATAGAAGGTTGTGAATAATCTGTACTTCAGATAGAGGGCTAGAAGCGTCGGGATTTAGTATCTAGGAATAATAACGACATCATCAGTAATATATCTTCCAGCCCATGGTCTAGGTATCGAAAAGCCTGACTAAGAGAGCAAAGAAGAGTTAGAGGCGATGTGATGTCTCGCTTGATGTTCCAAAATGACATAAGGAAATCTATGATGCAAACAAGTTGAAAGGTTGCAAGTAATATAAATAGATATGTGTAGGTCACAAGCTATTGTATGATGAAGCGACAAGGTTCTAGAAGACAAGAGTAAGGATAAGAATGGGCGAGTGAGAAGGTAACGAAAATAGATATCTCCTCAGGATTAAGCCCATGAAAACAAGAAGAGCAGATGGTTTTTCTAAGTTATACAAAGCTCACTATAGCCTGAATGAACTCAAAAGAGTCTAAGACTAATAACATCTAGAAGAGATAGCATGTTGCCCTGGTAATAGAATGAGGGTGTAATTGTGATAGATAAAGGATGATGTTTGGGTCTTCGATTAAGAAATGATCTGATGAAGAAAAGAAAGTGATCTCATGAATTGGATAGTATTAAAATACCCACGCAAGGTGAATCACGTTGGGATACGTTGAGATACGGTTATGAAAGCATGGTATCTCCCCAAGTGGATCAGTCTAGTCATTTCAGATGTTCCCCGATGAAACGTGAACTCTAACTGCAGTGTTACATAAAAGGTTAAGTTATTAAGGGTAGATAATAGATCAATATTAGGGTGAATCAACAATGGATGGATAAAAGTTATAAAGTTTGATATGAGATTAGGCCGTCATTTGTAAGATGAACAGTAATGTGGAAGCATTAAAGGACATAGATTTATACATATTGTATAAGCAATGAAAGTAACCTGGAATTTTGTAGCAGACCTTAGTAACGAGAAATCGAGGTAAGAGTTATGGCATAGTATGACCTACTTAGATGCAGTAAAGTCATACGGATGAATAACCGGGTCTATGAAATAAGATATAGCAATATTCGTATGTTCGACAAAATGCCAAGCGAAGTACTTCAGTAATGGCTAAAATTCGTAGGAAAAAAAAAGAAAGAGGAGACGCATAAGCACACTTATAAGGTCAGAGTCGTACAGGCTGCATGATAGAAGGTAGCAACAGTTACGAGACTGGAAGGATTCCGACCATAAGTCGTGGTGTGAGAAAGAGGCCTAAAGGGGGGAATGCCCTGGCCTTTTTCACAAAACAGTTGCCTAGATGGTAACGAGAGTAATAAAGCATTCAGAAGACCTAGGCTATGAAAATGATAAGTACACCAGTCAACATTCGAGGACGAATGTTCCAAAGGGGGGAATGATGTTACACCCCATGTTTTTGCACGTAAAAGTACGCTATAAGTAAATTGATGAAAGCTCGGAAATGAGATGTTACATCCCGCATTTTTCGTACGTTAAAGTTCTGTCGTAAGTTTATCGACGTAAGTTCGGGAATGAGATTATTTTAAGATTATAAGCATTTAATTCTATTTCAAGCAAGTAATGAGTCAATTCGTAAAGGTGAGATGGTAAGCAAATTGAAGAAAATGAATTTTGTCAAAATTTAACATTTTGGTGTAAAATACGGTCTAAGCTATAATACCCGGTATTCATGGACTATTGCTATACAAGGTACCACATGGCCATGATCGTAAGGTGTATCAAGTGTATTAAAAGTGTGTAAAAGTTTATGATAATCCTTAATTATGTGAATTATTTGATAATGGGGGAATTAACTAGTTAATTAATAATTAGTGGTTGATTAATCGAAGTCTTTGGATAAGACTAATGAGCCAAAACGTGGAAGCAAGAATGAGCTTAAATAAGTGACACTTACACCATTATCAAGGTGGCACACTTAGGGAAATTGTTTTGCCAAGAAATTGCAACATATTACCAAGTCTTGAGGAAACAAGAAAATCATTATCTTTTATTCCGTTGCTTAACTCTCCATTTTTTTTCCTTTCCTTTAGCAAATTCAGTCATCTTTAAATAAATTATAAAGAAGGAGAAATATAATGGGGTTGAAAGAGAAGAATGGTGCAAACCAAATGAATAATGTTCAGACGTGGGTTATTATGGAAACAGAAAATGGTATTTCTGATGATTATTCCCTTCAGTCAAGTTCGTTGTAAGTTTCTTCTTCCTCTTCTTCTTCGTTTGAGATAGATGATGATGCTTCATCTCATGGACCTTTGTATGAGTTGTCTAAATTAATGGATCAATTACGTATCAAGTAATAGCAATGGGATTTTGTAATTCTAAGGGAGTACGATGCAATCGTTCTCAAGAATATCATATGTATCTTCCCCTACTTCGATCCGCCATTACGTGAGTGTCAACAAAGACGTGTGTTAGAGGAATTGTCAAGAGAATCGACTCAGGTATGTTAAGGCTATCCCTCCTTTCTTTTTGGCATGATCAATACGATACAAACGAAACGAGCAAATGCACAATTTCCATAAATTACTCTATTCATAGAAATATTATGGTTGTCTATATTCTTGATTCCCCATGTGAATTATTATTATATTTTCTGTTCATGGGTCTTAGAAAAATATGTATTTGATAAAATTTATCCTACAGGCATATTATTTTTATGAGATTCCGAGAATAGCTTATTAACGTATTTCATATGTATTTCATGCATTTATACATGCACATTGACCCATGACCAGATGGCATTATATACGCGTATATATATGTATATATATGTATATGGTATATGGAAAAGGTTACGGCCTTATATACGCACCAGCACCTGATCAGCTAGTATACATTGATGATTTGTCCACAATGGCCGAAATGATATGATGTTATGAACACATATACATATGCATGGTATGACACTTATATGCATATGCATGATGTTATAAAAATGAAATGATTCACAGAGCTATGAAGACGTACATGTCGAGTCTTTTACTCCATGTTTCTCTCATGTCTATTATTTACTGATTTTCATTCCTTACATACTCGGTACATTATTTGTATTGACGTCCCTTTTGCCTGGGTATGCTGCGTTTCAGGCCCACAGGTCTCGATAGACAGGTCGAGAGTCCTCCAAGTAGGCGATCAGCTCAGCGGAAGATGTTGGTACACTCCATTTGTTCCGGAGTTGCTTATGTGGTCAGTATATTTAGGACATGAACTGATTATTATGGTGGGGCCCTGTCCTGACCTTTATGACATTTATGTACTCTTAGAGGATTGTAGACATATGTCGTGTACGTGAAAGATTGTACGGCCTTGTCGGCCTATATTTTGAGTTTATAAATGATGATGTTGGCCTATTAGGCCCATATGTCATGTGTATATGATGATGTAATAAGAAAGATGCATTACGTTGGTACTCGGTTGAGTAAGCTACCGGATGCCGTCGCGGCCCATCGGTTTGGGTCGTGACACTCTCACTCTAAAGATATCAGATGTTTGCTCAACAATGGTCTATGGGATGTATTTTAACAGAATTAAGAGCTTGGTTATAGAATCTTACCTCTTAGCAGAAATAGTTAAGAGAAAGATGAATATCAGGAACCGGCTGGGGTTAGAGTAACCGAAGGATTGGTTGTGTTAGTTGACATTTCCAAAGGATATTGTAAATGTGCTAACAAAATATCCTTGTGAGACACCGAGATGGTACACTCTAAAATAGTACAGCTAGATATGAGTACTATAAAGATAGGAACTAGAAGCCTTGAAAGGATAAATTTTACCTTAGTATGGCTCTCGTCCCTAGTAAGGAAAGAATGTTAGGCAACCCGAAAAGCTAGTACATGGAGCAAGGTGAGCTAAAAGAAAAAGAATGTCCTGTTAAAATTTTCAAAATAAAGTGTTAGACAGAAATGTCAGTAGGAAACGAGAAGAGAGTTACTGAAGCGTTATGAGTAAGATGTGATGCATGGATGACAACGGTAGATGAAAAAAATGTTAATATTACAAAGTCTATAGTCAAGTGAAGGGAAAGACGAGAGGTGACAGGTCTTGAGAAAACAAAAGAGTATAGGCCATAAAGTGATATCCTCACTTTGAAAAATAAGTTTATGACTCCAACGCAACTACCGGAAGGAAAAGTTAGACCCCAGAATAATAGAAATCAGTATAGGCTGGTGAACAAGATAAACTAAACATGAATTAGGGACTGAGTGACTTGATAATAGTCAGCATCATGAGAATTTTAAATTTCGTTCCGGCGATAATAGAATGGACGATAGAAGAATACTTTTTAAAGGTCATTCAGGAAGACGCTTCCTTAAAGCAAGCAAGGTGAGTAAAGTTACGCTTAAGGGACTGTATGTGCCAGTTACACTAAGTGTCAACCTCGCGAGTGAGGACTTTGTTATCCTTGGTACAAAAGGATTTCCGCGAGGCGAGTAAGGATCATCAATGATGTGAAAAGATGCAAAAGATGAGAGGGTAAAACATCTATACGTAGATCGTCGTAGCACTACAATATTAGTGCTCCCCTAAAAGGGGGAATATGGTGTGATGTGGCATTGAGTCATAATTAAGTGGTTCTAGTAACTATGGAATAGTAAAGGAAGAATACGAAAAAAATAATAAAAAAAATGAAAAAGGGATGAGATTGCACTTAATCAAATCCTACAGATGTGCTATGATTCCATAACATTATGCAAGCACAACGTCAAGGAGAGGAAGTAAGGGTTCCTAGCCGAGATATTATTGATAGATAAGGAACCAGTACGAGACATAAGTTAAGATAAAGGAAATAACCCAAGAAAGATTAGGCGGAATACTGATATGAGAATAGGCCAACGAGTAGTTGGTAGTTGATTCAGGAAGAGCCTAGTTATGGCTAAACAAGAGGACACAGACAAATCAAGAGATTGTGTAAGATGTACATAGTGAACCCCAACATGGGAATTTAGTATCACAGATATGACATCGTGACCCTTGAGAAATATTCAGATAAGAGTTGGGGTAGTTAAAGGTTCCGTATGAATGTTATGGAAATAAAAGATAGTCTCACTGGGAAGACAATCAAAATAAAAGTTCAGAACAACCCTACAAGCACAAGGGCGTGGAAGTAAGTAACTACGGATAATTATAGGCAAGGAAGGACAACAAAAATTCCATCGATTATACGATGTAATGAGCTCGCAGCTTTACATGAGTCATAGGGTCTTCCCTAAGTACTACAACGAAATACTAGCTGAGGAAATAAGGAAGAAGCCTTCAACCTAAACATGATAACTCGAAGGAGAAATGGTCATGTAAAAACAGTCTCACTACAAAATTGTATGAACTACAAAAGAAATTGGCACCTATCGTGGATAATGAACGGGAGGAAGAAGAAGAAAACAATCAAAAGGTGATATTTAAGATCGTATGGGTTGTATGGAATTCCAATAGGTGTGGGCACTAAGATAAGCCAAATATTCATGCAACAAGTGGCAGAACGACCAGGAAAAGTAATTGCTTATATTTAAAGAAAGTTGAGAAGGAACAAAAGGAATTATTCGATCAATGATCCAGAGTTAGTTACGTTATGAATGCACTTAAGATTTTAGAGTATTATCCATGCAGCATAGATGTAGACAATCATACAGCCGAAGAATACTCCATCACAAGAAAGAATTGAATCTAGGTCATAGACAAAAGATTAAATTGTTAGAAGATTGTATCATGGATATTACATAGCGTCCATGGAAGGCTAAAGTAATAACTAATGCCATGAACTACAGATCGGAAGATAGCTTAAGCCTACATAAAGGCAGATCAAAAAGAAGAGGAAACTAAAGGGTTACACCAACTAAGTAAATCAAGAATCTGATTATTTGACCTAGAAAATTATAGACCTCATGATTGAGAACATTGCAGGATCACTCTTAAATATCAGAGGTCCAAGGGAGATGGTACAGTAGCCATATATTATAAGGGCATCAAAAGAATACCAGCTTCATAAGAAGTCAGTATGAAGCTCCCACCGGATTGTGTATACAGCTGAGGTGCAAGTATTATAATAGAGCTTCGAGTAGCGGATGTGAATGAAGGGGGGGTCATGAAAGAGATTGGACATGTGATGCAAGATTTTAAGGTAAGTAAGGAAAAGGTGGACAACGTACGAGATACTCAAAAACAGAAGGTTGTGAATAATTAGTACTTCAGATAGAGGGCTAGAAGCATCGGGATTGAGTATCTAGGAATAATAACGGCATCGTCAGTAACATATCTCCCAGCCCATGGTCTAGGTATCGAAAATCCTGACTAAGAAAGCAAAGAAGAGTTAGAGAGGATGTGATGTCTCGCTTGATGTTCCAAAATGACATAAGGAAATATATTATGCAAACAAGTTGAAAGGTTGCAAGTAATATAAATAGATATGTGTAGGTCGCCAGCTATTGTATGATGAAGCGACAAGGTTCTAGAATACAGGAGTAGAAAAAGAACAGGCGAGTGAGATGGTAACGAAAATGGATATGTCCTCGGGATTAAGCCTATGAAAACAAGAAGAGCAGATGGTTTTTCTAAGTTATACAAAGCTCACTATAGCCTGAATGAACTCAAAGTAGTCTAAGACTAATAGCATCTAGAAGAGATGAAATGATCCCCTGGTAATAGAATGAGGGTACAATTGTGATAGATAAAGGATGACGTTTGGGCCTTCGATTAAGTAATGATCTGATGAAGAAAAGAAAGTGATCTCATGAATTGGATAGGATTAAAATACCCACGCAAGGTGAATCACGTTGGGATACCGTGAGATATGGTTGTGAATGCATGGTATCGCCCTAAGTGGATCAGTCTAGTCATTTCAGATGTTCCCTAATGAAACGTAAACCCTAACGACAGTGTTACATAAAAGGTTAAGTTATCTGGGGTAGAAGTAGATCAATATTAAGGTGAATCAACAATGGATAGATACATATTGTATAAGCAATGAAAGGAACCTGGAAGTTTGTAGCAGACCTCAGTAATGAGAAATCGAGGCAAGAGTTATGGTATAGTATGACCTACTTAGATGCAGTAAAGTCATACGGATGGATAACCGGGTCTATGAAATAAGATATAGCAATATTCGTATGTTCGACAAAATACCAAGCGGAGAACTTCAATAATGGCTAAAAATCAAAGAAAAAAAAGAAAGAAGAGACGTATAAGCGCACTTATAAGGTCAGAGTCGTACATGCTGCATGATAGAAGGTAGCAGCAGTTACGAGACTGGAAGGATTCCGACCATAAGTCGTGGTGTGAGAAAGAGGCCTAAAGGGGGGAATGCCCTAGCCTTTTTCACAGAACAATTGCCTAGATGGTAAGGAGAGTAATAAAGATTTCAGAAGACATAGGCTATGAAAATGATAAGTACACCAGTCAACAGTCAAGGACGAATGTTCCAAAGGGGGGAATGATGTTACACCCCATATTTTTGCACGTGAAAGTACGATATAAGTAAATTGATGAAAGCTCGGAAATGAGATGTTCCATCCCGAATGTTTCGTAAGTTAAAGTTTCGTCGTAAGTGTATCGACGTAAGTTTGGGAATGAGATTATTTTAAGATTATAAGCATTTTATGATATTGCAAGCATGTAATGAGTAAATTCGTGAAGGTGAGAGGGTAAGAAAATCGAAGAAAATGAATTTCGTCAAAATTTGACATTTTGGGGTAAAATACGGTCTAAGCTATAATACCCTGTATTCATGGACTAGTGCCATACAAGGTACCACATGGCCATGATAGTAAGGTGTATAAAGTGTATTAAAAGTGTGTAATAATTTATGATAATCCGTTATTATGTGAATTATTGGATAATGGGGAATTAACTAGTTAATTAATAATTAGTGGTTGATTAATCGAAGTCGTTGGATAAGACTAATGAGCCAAAACGTGGCAGCAAGAATGAGATTAAATAAGTGAATCTTACACCATTAGAAAGGTGGAAAACTTAGGGAAATTGTTTTGCCAAGAAATTGCAACATATTACCAAGTCTTGAGGAAACAAGAAAATCATTATCTTTTATTCCGTTGCTTAACACTCCATTTTTCCCCCTTTCCTTTAGCATATTCAGTCATCTTTGAATAAATTATAAAGAAGGAGAAATATAATGGGGTGGAAAGAGAAGAATGGTGCTAACCAAATGAATAATGTTCAGACGTGGGTTATTATGGAAAAAGAAAATGGTATTTCTGATGATTATTGCCTTCAGTCAAGTTCGTTGTAAGTTTCTTCTTCCTCTTCTTCTTCGTTTGAGATAGATGATGATGTTTCATCTCATGGACCTTTGTATGAGTTGTCTAAATTAATGGATCAATTACGTATCAAGTAATAGCAACGGGATTTTGTAATTCTAAGGGAGTATGGTGCAATCTTTCTCAAGAATATCATATGTATCTTCCCCTACTTCGATCCGCCATTACGTGAGTGTCAAAAAAGATGTGTGTTAGAGGAATTTTCAAGAGAATCGACTCAGGTATGTTGGCATGATCAATACGATACAAACGAAACGACCAAATGCACAATTTCCATAAATGACTCTATTCATAGAAATATTAGGGTTGTCTATATTCTTGATTCCCATGTGAATTATTATTATATCTTTTGTTGATGGGTCTCAGAAAAATACGTATTTGATAAAATTTATCCGACATGCATATTATTTTTATGACATTTAGAGAAAAGCTTATTAACGTATTTCATATGCATTTATACATGCACAATGACCCATGACCAGATGGTGCTATATACGCGTATATATGTATATGGGATATTTTAAAGGTTACGATGTTATATACGCACCACCACACGATCAGCTGGTATACCTTGATGATTTGCTTACCGTGGCCGAAATGATATGATGGATGCCCTCAGAGGCTTGATGATGTTATGAACATATATACCTATGCATGGTATGTCATTTATACACATATGCATGATGTTATAAAAATGAAATGATTCACAAAGCTATGTAGATGTACATGTCGAGTCTTTTACTCCATGTTTCGCTCATGTCTATTATTTACTGATTTACATTCCTTACATACTCGGTATATTATTTGTACTGATGTCCCTTTTTCTTAGGGACACTGTGTTTCATGCCTGCATGTCTCGATAGACAGGTCGAGAGTCCTCCAAGTAGGCGTTCAGCTCAGCTGAAGATGTTGGTACACTCCATTTGTTCCGGAGTTGCTTATGTTGTCAGTATGTTTAGGACATGTACTGATTAGTATGGCGGGGCCCTATCCCGATCTTTATGACATTTATGTACTCTTAGAGGCTTGTAGACATATGTTGTGTACATGAAAGATTGTACGGCCTTGTCGGCCTATGTTTTGAGTTTATAAATGATGTTGTCCTATTAGGCCCGTAAATCACGTGTATACGATGATGTAATAAGAAAGATATGTTACGCTGGTACTCGGATGAGTAAGGTACCGGGTGCCCGTCGTGGCCCATCAGTTTGGATCGTGATACTCTCACTCTAAAGATATCAGATTGTTGCTCAAAAATGATCTATGGATGTGTTTGTACGGAATTAAGAGCTTGGTGATAGAATGTTACCTCTTAGGATGAAGACCTAGGGTGCTTCTCTTGATAATCTTCAAAGATTTAAGAGAGAATTCAAGAGAAATTTTTGATGAAGATCACTTTCTCCCTCTAGGACTCTCTCTCTCTCACTCTAAAGATATCAGATTTTTGCTCAAAAATGGTCTATGGGTTGTGTTTTAATGGAATTGGGTCGGGTTTAAAAAACCCAAAAATGAAGCTACGGAACAGGTTCTGCGGTCACATATGCGATCGCATAATGGTTATGTGGTCTGCGAAATGACCGTAAAATTTGGGTGCCAATCCTGGAGAGGAACCGACTAGGTCTACGGCCTACAGACCTGTTTTGCGGTCGCATAATGGCTACAAAATTGACATAAAAAATGCCCCAAATAACAGCTCCACTTTGCGACCAGTCTGCGGTCCGCAAAGTGGTTCTACGGCCGCAGAATGGGCCGCAGAAATGCCTACTTCTATCCAACATTTTCCTTCAACTCCCCAGCGCACTGTTCAATCCAAAAAGTCTAAACCGTGGCTTGTAAGCTCACCGCGAAGAATTTCTACTATTATTAACCTCTACACCTACTTTTGAATCACAAAATTTGGGTTTTTATGAAACATTTAGAGGGCCTTACATACACCCTCTTCCTAGCTGATTTGGTGAGCCCCACTTCATTTCGGGGTCATGTATCTTTTGTTCCTTGTGTATTGTTTTTGAGGTATATTCGGGGCCGTGTTGTCGGCATTATCATAGTACTCTTCTTTATCTATAGATTCTCCATAGACATAGTGTGGTTGTATATTGGTGCTGGGAAGGTCAAACAATGTTATGTTGTGGTTGTATTAATTGTTCCATTTCAGAATATGAAAAATATGTGTGAAATTTGAGACTTTAAAATGATGTAACTATTGGTAATTAATTGGAATTTTACGCATTATCACCTTATTGGCTAAGTAATGAAAATATGTATTATCTCTATTTATGTATGAGCTTGGGTAGAAGAAAATCTAGTAGGCTTGCTCGGCCGGGTTCACTCGGTTAAGCGCCGGTCGCGCTCCCCGATTTTAGAGCGTGACAAACTTAGTATCAGAGCCTAAGGTTTTAAAGTGTCCTAGGATGTCTCGGAGCCGTGTCTAGAAGAGTCCTTCTTATCGGTGTGTTGTCGACCACATCTATAATTAGGATTGTACATGTGTATTTAGGAATAATACCCTTCTTTCATGTTCTCGATAATGCGATAAAGCTGATTGTAAGATTGTTCTTTCTTTAACTCGTGCTTTGCTCTAACTTTCAGTATATGGAACATAAGAAGAACGCAAGAACTGGCCAAAGAGCCAATGTCACACCAGGAGTGGCAGTTGATTCTATATATAATTATGCGGGTGAGCACCCAAGGAGTCAGAATATTCCTCCAATTACTACACTGCCTAAGTCTACTACAACTTATCAGGCCGCACCTGTCCCTACACCTACCAAGGGTGTAACGGTCCCTCCTACTGATATACCAGTTCCACCTCCAGTTCCAGCTTCCGATTATGGTTTTTGCTAATGTTAATCTTAGGGGAGCCATACATATGTTGGCTCAGATAGTGGCTTCCCAGGCCCAGATATCAAATGTTGCACCTACTTCTTCCAGTCAGCCAGGGGATTCTTCTAGTTCTAGGGTGAACATGTTTCTCCAGTTGGATCCTCCAGTTTTCACAGGTACTAACCCAGAGGAAGACCCCCAGGACTTCATTGATGAGATTCACAAAACTCTCTGCGTTATGCGTGCTACTGAGATGGAGGTAGTGGAATTGGCTTCCTACCGCCTGAAAGAGGTGGCATATTTTTGGTTTGAACTATGGGAGGAGTCCCGTGAAGAAGGGAGCCATTCGGTGAAGTGGGGTGAGTTTGTCGATACCTTTATTGATCATTGCTTGCCTGTCAAGACTAAAACAGCCCGTGCTGCTGAGTTTGAGAACCTAATGCATGGTAGCCTAAGTCTGTGGGATTACCATATGAGAACCTGTCCAAGTATGCTATTTATATGTTGCCCACTATGGAGGCTAGAGTGCGTCAGTTTGTGCAGGGCCTTAGTCCCTTGGTAATTAATGAGGCCGCTACAGCTGCCTTGAATTATGATATGAACTATGGTAAGATGGTGGAATTCGCTCAAGCCACAGAGACCCTCAAAGTGAAGAACAGAATGGAGCGAGAGGGTAGCAGTAAGGCCCAATCAGGGCAACTGGGGCTCCTATCAGCTAGGCCGTCATGGTGGTAGATTCCAGTAGTAGCGGAGGCCCTCATTCCCTAGGTATGGAAAGATGAACCTAGGAATATGCTACATGGACTTAACTATAAGCTACAGATGCGGATTGAGGGGTCACATTCAAAAGGATTTTTGTTCGTCCCGCGAGGGTGCGGGCAAGGGCCCAGCACAGCCAGCTAGTTCTGCAGGTACTACATCCACAACACCTCCTCCAGCTCGAGGCACTCCAACACCCACAGGGTGTTGTGTAGCTAGGGGTGGAGCACAGAGTTTGGGAGGATCCGACCGTTTCTATGGTATGCGGGGTTTGTCAGAATTCGGAGGCTTCTCCAGATGTTGTTATAGGTATATTGGCCGTCCAATATCATGATGTGTATGCTCTTATTGATCCCTGTTCCATTTTGTCATATGTTACTAATTATGTTGCTATGGAATTTGGGATAGAACCGGAACAACTTCATGAGCTGTTCTTTGTATCTACTCTAGTTGGTGAGTCAACTTTGGCCGCGTGGGTTTATATGGATTGTATTGTCATGTTGCATTGTCGTGACACCATTTCCGATCTCATTGAATTGGGGATTGTCGATATTGATGTAATAATTTGTTGTTTTGCCAAGCTTGATTGCCAAACCAAGACCAGTAGGTTAGAATTACCAAATGAGCCAGTCATTGAGTGGATGAGGGATGATGTGGTGCTGAAGGGTAGATTTATTTCCTACCTTAAGGCCGCGGAGATTATCAACAAGGGATGTATTTACCATTTGGTCCGAGTTACCGACACGGATGCTGAGGCACCTACACTTGAGTCTGTGGCTGTTGTGAATGAATTTCCAGGAATCTTTTCGGATGAGCTCCCTGGGATCCCACCAGACAGGGAGATTGATTTTGGGATTTATGTGATGCCAGACATACAACCTATATCTATTCCGCCCAACAGAATGGTACCAGCAAAATTGAAGGAGCTAAATGAACAATTGAGAGAATTGTTAGAGAAAGGTTTCATCCGGCCGAGTGTGCCTCCTTGGGGCGTACCGGTCCTTTTTGTAAGGAAAAGGGATGGGTCACTGAGAATGTGTATTGACTATTGGCAGCTCAACAAGTTCATTCCATTTCAAGGATAGATGACTTGTTTGATCAATTTCAAGGTGCCAGGTACTTCTCCAAAATTGATTTAAGATCCGGGTATCAACAATTGCAAATCAGACAACAGGGTGTTTCGAAAATAGCTTTTAGAACCCGATATGGGCAGTTTGAATTTTTGGTGATGTCGTTTGGGCTAACAAATACCCCGGTAGCCTTCATGGATCTTAGAGTTGCGTTATCAAGTCGTTTCTTGATTACTTTGTGATAGTGTTCGTTGACAATATTCTTGTATATTCACGAAGTCTAAAGGACCATACTGATTATCTCAGGGTAGTTCTGCAAACCCTGCACCAGCACAAGATATATGTAAAGTTTTCAAAGTGTGCATTTTGGCTTGAATCTATTACATTATTGGGTCATGTCATCTCTAGTGAAGGAATTAAGGTTGATCCTCAGAAAATTATAGCTGTGAAGAATTGGCCGAGGCCTACAACTCCAATGGAGATTCACAGTTTCTTAGGCTTAGCTGGATATTATGGAATGTTTGTGGAGGGGTTTTCTACTCTTGCCTCTCCAGTGACTAAATTGACGCAGAAGGCAATTAAGTTCCAATGATCATATGCTTGTGAAAAGAGTTTCCAGGAGTTGAAAGCAAGATTGACTACGACACTGGTGTTGACCCTACCAGAGGGTATAGATGGATTTGTGGATGTGTATTAATGCAACATGGGAAGGTGATAGATTATGTTTCTAGGTAACTAAAGAATCATGAAAAGAACTATCCAACACATGAGTTAGAACTCGCAGTGGTGGTATTTGCATTAAGAATTTTGCGTCATTATTTATACGGGGTGCATGTAGATATATTCACGGATCATAAAGGACCTCAATATATTTTCAAACAGAAGGAGCTGAATCTGAGACAGAAAATGGCTTGAATTACACAAGGATTATGACATTGATACATTATATCATCCGTGGAAGGCTAATGTTGTGGTGGATACTCTTAGCCGGAAATCTATGGGTAGTTTAGCACACTTGGAGGCATATCAAAAGCCATTGGCCATGGAAGTTCACCGATTGGCTAGTTTGGGAGTTCGTCTTGTGGACTCTAGTGAAGGAGGAGTGATTATGCAAAATAGGGTTGAATCATCACTTGTTATGGAAGTCAAGGAGAAGCAATACAACGATCCATCGTTGGCACAACTGAATGAGGGAATTCATAAACATAAGACCATGGCCTTTTCTCTTGGCATGGATGATGGTACACTAAGGTACCAAGGACGACTATGTGTTCCAAACGTGGATGGTATTCGAGAATGAATTATGACCAAATCTCACACTTCTAGGTATTCTGTGCACCCAGGTTCTACAAAATTGTATCATGATCTTAAGGAAGTCTATTGGTGGAATGATATGAAGAGGAATGTAGCGGACTTTGTGGCGAAGTGTCCAAATTGTCAGCAAGTGAAGGCCGAACACCAAAGGCCTGGTGAGCTGGCGCAAAACATAGAAATTCCAATATCGAAGTGGAAAATTATTAATATGGACTTTGTGGCAGGATTACCTCGTATTCCTCGTAAGTGTGACTCGATTTGGGTGATTGTGGATCGACTCACAAAATCAGCACACTTCTTGCCAGTTAAGGTTGCCGATACGGTAGAACAATATGCTCAGTTGTATATAAAAGAAATAGTCAGGTTGCATGGCACTCCAGTTTCTATCATTTTTGATCACGGGGCACATTCACGGCTAATGTTTGGAAGAACTTTCATCAAGGTCTGGGTACTCAGGTGAATTCTAGTAAAGCCTTTCACCCACAGACTGACGGGCAGGCAGAGAGGACTATTTAGACACTTGAGGATATGTTGTGCGCTTGTGTTCTAGACTTCAAAGGTAGCTGGGATGATCATTTGCCACACATAGAATTTGCCTACAACAATAGTTATCATGCTTGCATTCAGATGGCACCGTTCGAGGCTTTATGTGGAAGGAGATATAGATCTCCCATTGGGTGTTTCGAGATTGGATAAGCAGAGTTGATTGGGCCAGACCTCGTGCATCAAGACATGGAAAAAGTTAAGATCATTAAGCAGCGATTGAAGACTACTCAGAGTCGTCAGAAGTCCTATTCAGATGTTCGACTTAGGGATTTGGAATTCAAAGAAGATGATTTGGTAAGAACAGGAAATTGTGCCTGAGTATGTTGGACCATACAGAATCATTCAGAGGATCGGTGAGGTGGCGTACAAGCTTGAGCGACCACCTGAGATGTCATTAGTGCACCGGTATTTCATATGTCTATGTTGATGAAAGTAGTTGGAGACCCGACACTCATTGTTCCGGTTGAGACTATTGAGGTTAATGAGGAATTGACTCATGCAGAGATTCCAGTTTCTAATATTGATTGGCAAGTCCAAAAGTTGAGAAATAAAGAAATTGCCTCCGTGAAAGTGTTATGGCGAAACCAGCAATTTTAAGAGGCCACCTGGGAGGCCGAGGAAGAAATGAAGAAGAAGTACCCTTTTTTGTTTCAATAGCTATGTAATAATTCTTTGAAATTGTTCCCTATGAATTACATATCATTTGTATAGCTTATGCTAAGGGTGTTCCTTTCTGGTAATATACTGCTTATGAGGCCATGGTTGGAGTTTTTTTATGTTATATTGTGTCATCGGATTATGTATATGCCATTAGGAATGGTTTATGGGATTTTCTGATAGGTGGATAGGCCCAGTTAAAAGGGAGACTTTGTCAAAATTTATGGAAATTAGTGGAGTTAGCAAAATTTTTGAGCTTTCGGTGTGTAGATAAATATTTAAGTCAAATTATGTGTCTATGGCGGACTCTAACCCTCATTCGAGGATGAATGATACTATGCGGGGGAGAATGTAAGGCCCCGTTAAAATTTCCTAATGATTTAAGATTCTAAGGTGTGCCAACAGTGTTTGGGAATAACATGTTCGTGTATTAAAGGAGACCCATGGGATGGAACCACATCATTTTGAAATGCACAATATGTGTTTAGGATGTGTTGGAACATACGAAGGATTTTTGGGAATGGCAAGAATTTGTGTGGAATAGGTTGGATGCATTAAGTGGAAAGGATGTCTCAATTCGCACGACATCCTACTTCAAACCCATGCTGCTACCAAACTATAAAGATTTAGGAGGTGATCTACCTATGAAATTAAAGCTCTTTGAGTCTAGTTTCCAACGCATCAAACTAATAATGATTTTATAATTGTTACCACTAGTGCCAATGAAATGAAAAGATGTGAAAAAAGTATGAAATGAAATGACTGATATAAAAAGGTTAATGTCTCGAATGAGACGGCCTAGCCGATTGGGTCGTGATCTGATGCCATCCCACACACATAGTGGTGATTGTATTGGAAATTGTAAATAAAATTTTGATTTTGGTTGATATCTCTAATGAAATGGCCTAGCCGATCGGGTCGTGATCGGACTTCGTGCTAAAGGTACAGTGGTATTGGTATTGAGAGTGATTGTGGTTGATATCTCTAATGAGATGGCCTAGCCAATCGGGTCATGATCAAACTTCGTGCTAAAAGTACAGTGGTAGTGTTATTGTGAATGATGATACATCGGTACAAAGGATCTCCAACTTAAAAATATGGAGATTTACTTGAAATATTATGTGGTTCTAACTTGATGTTTTGGTATTGTTCGAGGCTTCCATTGATTTTATGATTGTTCCTCTTCGTAATATTATTCATTCTATTGAGAAGGTGCTTAGTTATAGATACAAGTGTTATTCGACGATACTAACGTCTCTTTTGACGGGGGTGCTACATCTTTAATGGATGCAGGTGGTTCCACAGCAGGAGACATTGATCAGTGACAGTGATACACCTTCTTCCCAGCTGACTTGGTGAGCCTCACTTCATTTTGGGGTCATGTATCTTTTGTTCCTTGTGTAATGTGTATGAGGTATAGCCGGGGCCTTGTTTCCGACATTATCATATTACTCTTCTTCATCTATAGAGGCTCTGTAGACATAGTGTGGGTTGTATATTGGTGCTGGGAAGGTCAAACAATGTTATGTTGTTGTATTATTTCAGACTATGAAAAATGTGTGTAAAATTTGAGACTTTAAAATGATAAAACTATTGCTAATGAATTGGTATTGTAGACATGATCACCTTATTGGCTTAGTGAAAATATGTATTATCTCCATTTATGGATGAGTTTGGGTAGAAGGAAATCTAATAGGCCTGCTCGGCCGGGTTCAGTCGGTTGAGCGCTGCTCACGCTCCCTGATTTTGGGGGGTGAAAAGTAGGTACGTTATGTGTTTTGGAACATTTTGATATATTAGGAAGGGGTCTTGAGAGCCCTGGGTGTGATTTGGAATGAATTTGGAATAATTTTTGACTTGGTTAAATTGATGAGGTCTGTTTTTCTTGTGTCATCGCACCAGCGGAGGCTTTGGCTACGGGTGCGGACACGCAGGTGTGTCAGGGTGCATCCCAGAAACGGAGAAGGCCAGCCCAGGCCTGGGTTCACTGGTGCCGACACTTGGGCACAGATGCTCATCTACAGGCGTGAGTGTTATTGCGTAGAAGCAGAACTATAAGGAGCTTGTGAAGGACCGCAAGTGCGGTCGAGCAGGTGCTAGCATTTTGTCCACAGAAGTGGAATTTCATGGCATTAGTTGGAATCGCATTAGCGATGGATTTTTTCGTAGGTGCGACAGTGTGCCCATAAAAGCGAAAATCGATGGGCAGAAAAGGGGGTGTTCACATTTTCATCTTTTTGACCTAGAGAGCTTAGTGTATGGCGATGTTTTGAGGTGTTTTCTAGGAAATCATCAGGGTAAGTGACTCTAACCCAGATTTTGCTATATTATATGAATTCATTGTTATTTGTGTCATTTAATTAGTGATTTGACTTGGAAAATATAGGGAACATTTGTGGAACTTCTTAAACTAAAATTTGGGGATTTGAAAGGCAATTGGAAGTCAGATTTGAGTAATTCTTATATGGTTGGACTTGTTATCGAATGGGTGTATGGATTTTATAGGTTTGGTGAGGTTCCGAGAGGCGAGCACGGGGTTGCCTTTTTCAGTTGACTTTGTGATTCTTTTTAAATATTGCAACTTTATTGTTCGGAATAGCTTCCTATAGTTTGTATTTATGGTATGATATTGTTCTGGCTATATTCGAGCCTTTCAGAGTTGGATAATGGCGGGAAAGGCTTACTAGTGGGTTGAGATTAGCATGTTGTGAGGTAAGTGTCTTGCCTAACATTGTGTGGGGGAATTACCCCGTAGGATTGGTGTTATTTTGTGTTAATTGTGATATGTGGAAGCCGTGTACGCGAGGTGACGAGTGTGTACATGGGCAAAATGAGGTAATTGACCGATTTTAGCTATGTAGTTTCCTTTCATGCCTTTAATTGAGTTTCCATAATATGTTATATTCATCAACTTTATTCTATCTTCACATGCTTTACTTGTCATCGTTAATACATGTCTTAACACTTGCTTATTGTCTTCACATGTTTAGTTGAAGTTATGGTCCTCTCTATTCCTTGTTCATTATTTAACCGATGAGTCCCTTACTTGAAGTTGTTATTTCTTGGAATATCTTATTGTTGAATTTGGTATTAAGTTATAAAGGTCGTAGTTCACATTGAGGTAACGTTGTAAATTGTTGAAATACCATTCTTGTGGAGTTATTCACTTTTGGTCACTATTGTTGTGACTCTTGTGCATATAGTGGTTTAGCCATAGGCTATTTATTGTGGAAACACTATTACTGTTGATTCCTTTGGCAATTTGTGATATTGGGCACTTGAGGTGTAATTTGTGATATGTTGTGATATTGATACGCATGCGGTGGTATTAGGATTAGGGTCGAAACACATGCGGTGAGATAAGGTGTGCTTTATATGTGTGTTTCTAGCAGGGGAACTACTTGAAGCCATGTGGTGTGATAAGGTGGGCTACAACGCGGGAAGCTATTTCGGGAAACAATGACTTTCAAAACTAAACGCAATACTCCCGCAGTGATTTAAGGAAAGATTATGATTTTTTTGTGACATGAGACTATGAGGCGGTACCTCGGTAGTGATTCTTGTTTATACCTTTCTATTGCATCACTTGTGTTTTGGTTGCTTTGTGTCCTTGGCGTATTATTCCTTGTTTTCTTTCTTGTTGCCTTAATTGCTTTAGTTTAGTGTAGCTATTCTTGGTATATTTTCTTCATTGTTGCATTTCCATTGTTTATCATTGTCACACTGTTATATACCTATTCAGTTTTCTTATTTATTCGATAGGCTCTTGGCCCGATCTCGTCACTACTCTACCGAGGTTAGGCTTTGCACTTACTGGTACTATTTTGGTGTACTCATGCCACGCTTTTGCACATCGTTTTGTGCAGATCCAGGTACCTCTTCCCAACCTAGGCACCACTGAGTAGAGTTTAGATTTGGAGACTTCAAGGTATACCTGCGAGCGTCCGCGTGCCTTAGAGTCACCCTCTATCTAGTTCTATTTCATTTTCCCTTTTTATAGATATTGTTATATAGGGATGTTCAATATACCCTTGTAGAGCTTGTGACTTGGTATCACCAGATTTTGGGAGTATTGTTCTGTTGAGCTGCGGAGTACTTTTATGCTAGTTGTTAAGTTATTTGAATGTTTTTATCATTTTCTCAGTTCAATTATGCATGAATGTTAGGATTACCTACTCTTACAGACTAGGTGATATCACGATATCCTACGGAGGGAAATTGGGTCAGTGACAATTTGGTATCAGAGCCCTAGGTTCATAGGTGTTACGAGTCACAGGCAGGTTTAGTAGAGTCTCATGGATCCGTATGGAGACTATTATGCTTATCTTCGAGAGGCTATGGAACTGTTACGAAATTTTATTTCTTTGTTCCGTTATCGTGCAAATTTATTAACTTCAGATTTATGTATCTATATCATTCTATTCTCTCACAGATGGTGAGGACACACACCGCTGGATCGGATAATTAAATACCCTCCCCTGCTAGAGTCGTGAGAGGCCGGGGCTGGGGCCGGGTCCGGGGCCGGTGAAAGGCCGAGGAGGGGCATGTAGTGCAGCCAGAACACTTGCCCGAGCTACAATAGAGGAGCCACTAGTAGATCCAGTTGGGAGGTAGGCACTTGCGGCGGCTGTTGATACCCCTGCACTTCAGGAGACTCTCCCCTAGTTCTTGAGCATATTTGGTTCTCTAGCTCAGGAGGGGTTGATTCTACTTGCATCGGCAACATCTCGGGCTGGGGGAGGAGCACGGACTCTCACGGCCCATACCCCAAAGCAGGGATTCCATGTAGAGTAGGTACCAGAGGT
This sequence comes from Nicotiana otophora, assembly GCA_000715115.1. Taxonomy (NCBI): domain Eukaryota; kingdom Viridiplantae; phylum Streptophyta; class Magnoliopsida; order Solanales; family Solanaceae; genus Nicotiana; species Nicotiana otophora. Next base: position 15,027 of record AWOL01S0005327.1, on the reverse strand, counting down.
TATACCAGAGCAGCCAGTTGTCCCAGTTCAGCACGAGGTTAGGGAAACAACATATGAGGAGGAACAGCTCAGGCTTGAGTGGTAGAAGAAGTACCATCCTCCTACTTTTAGTGGCCTAGTTACAGAGGACGCACAGGGCTTTCTGTAGAAGTGCCACCGAATTCTCCGTAGCATGGGCTCCATTTTCAGAGATGTTCCAGATAGAGTATGTTCCCCACAACCTCTAGGATGTATGGTGCGTAGAGTTTGAGCAGTTGCACCATGGTGCTATTATCGTATCACAGTATGCTCTCAGGTTCAATGAGTTGTCCAGTTATGCACCTGCATAGGTTTCCATAATTAGAGATCGAGTATGTCGATTTATCTAGGGGCTCAACTATGGTATTAGATTCAACATGGCTTGAGAGTTGGAGACTGATACTCCATACCAGCAGGTGATAGAGATCACATGGGGATTGGAGGATTTGCGTGGTCGAGAGAAAGAGGACAGGGAGGCCAAGAGGCCTTTAGATTCTGGTGGATATAGTGGTGCCCGTGCCCCAGTTACAGCCCGTCATGGTAGAGGCTATGTGAGCCGTCTAGTTCATTCAACACTTCCATCTTCCAGTGGTATTCCGGCTACTCCTAGGTGTCAGATTGCCCATTATGCATCGCCACTGTCTAGTGCACCTCCAGCACGGGTTACTTTCAACAGACATGTCCTCCGCTATCTTGTTTGGAATGTGGTAATACTCGTCATTTGGTAAGGGACTACCCCAGACTAAATATGGGTGCACCTCCACTTACTACTCCAGCTTCACTTATTTCACAGGGTCCCTGTGGTTACCACACCAGTTGCCACTCCACTTTCTCAGCCAGCTAGGGGTGGAGATCGGGTGTGTAGGGGTAGCCCTAGAGAGGTAGGCCAAGACAGATGTTATGCTCTCCCGAGTAGGACGGAGGCGGTTGCATCATACTCAGTTATCGGAGGTATTATGCTGGTTTGTCATAGATATGCATCAGTCTTATTTGATCCAGACGCCACTTATTCATATGTATCATCTTACTTTGTTCTATATTTGTGTATATCCAGTGATTCTTTGAGTTCTGCTATCTATGTGTCCACGCCTGTGGGATATTCCATTATTGTTGACTGTGTATTAGTCGGTTTTAGTTATTATTGGCAGGTTTGAGACCAGAGTTTATCTATTGTTGCTCAGTATGTTAGACTTTGATGTTATTTTGGGCATTTATTGGTTGTCTCCCTATCATGCTATTTTTGATTGTCATGCCAAGACAGTGACATTGGCTATGTCATGTTTGCTGTGGTTTGAGTGTAGGGGTACTTTGGATTATGTGCCTAATAGGGTGGTATCATTCCTTAAGGCACATCAGTTTACTGGGAAGGGGTGTGATTTATATCTACCCTTTGTGAGAGATGTCAGTATTGATACTCCTACCGATGAGTCAGTTCCGGTAGTGAGAGACTATCTATATATATTTCCGTCAGATCTATCGGGCATGCCGCCCGATAGGGATATCAATTTTGCCATGGACTTGTTGTCGGGCACTAAGCCCATTTCTATTACACCATATTGTATGGCCTCAGCAGAGGTGAAGGAGTTAAAAGAGAAGTTGCAAGAGTTCCTTGATAAGGGTTTCATTCAGCCTAGTGTGTCACCTTGGGGTGCTCGGGTCTTGTTTGTGAAGAAGAAGGATGGTTCTATGCGCATGTGTATTTATTATCGGTGATTGAACAAGATTAGAGTAAAGAACACGTATCTATTGCCACACATTCATGACTTATTTTATCAGCTGCAGGGTGCTAGAGTGTTCTCAAAGATTGATTTTCGGTCAGGATATCATCAGTTGATGATTCGGGATCCGGATATTTCAGAGTCTACTTTCAAGACTCGGTATGGTCATTACGAGTTCCTTGTGATGTCACTTTGGATGACAAATGCACCAGTAGTATACATGCACTTGATGTACAATGTACTTCATCCCTATCTTGTCTCATTCATCATTGTGTTTATTGATGACATCCTGGTGTACTCTCGGAGCCTAGAGGTTCATGAGCAGCATTTGAGGATTGTGTTTCAAACCTTGAGAGAAAAGAAGTTATATGAAAAATGTTCTAAGTGACAATTCTGGCTTGACTTGGTGGCATTTTCGAGTCATGTGGTGTCGAGTGAGGGGATCAAGGCAGATGCGAAGAAGATTGAAGTAGTGTAGAGTTGGCCCAGATCGTCTTCAACCACAGAGATCAAGAGTTTTCTTAGTTTGACATGGTATTACTATCATTTCGTAGAGGGTTTCTCATCTATTGCTGCACCTATGACCTGATTGACCTAGAAGGGCGCTCCATTCAGATGGACAGAGGAGTGTTGGAGTGCTTTCAAAAGCTCAAGACTGCTCTCACTACAGCCCCCGTATTGATATTGCCTACGGGTTCAGGGTCTTATACTCTGTATTATGATCCGTCATGTGTTTGACTTGGTACGGTGTTGCTTTAAGACGGTAGGGTGATTGCCTATGCATCTAAACAGATGAAGGTGCATGAGAAGAATTATCCTTTCCATGACTTGGAATTAGCAGCAATTGTTCATGCCTTGAAGATTTGGCGGTACTATTTGTACGGTGTCCCTTGTGAGGTCTATATCGATCACCGAAGTCTACAGCATTTGTTCAAATAGAAGCTTAACTCGCAGTAGCAGAGGTGGTTAGAGTAGCCTAAGGACTATGATATCACCGTTCTATATCATCCTAGGAAGGCCAATGTGGTGTCCGATGCCTTGAGTCGAAAGGCGTAGAGATTGGGCAGTTTGTTAGGTTGGATGTTTCGAAGACGAGTCGTGTTCTTTCTTGCATGGTTTCTTGGTCTTCTCTATATGATAGTATCAGAGAGTGTAAGTATGACGACCCCTATTTGCTTGTCTTCAAGGACACAGTCCAGCACGACGATGCCAAGAAGGTTACTATTGGGAATTACGGTGTGTTACGGATGTTGGGCCGGCTATGTGGGCCCTATGTTGATGGCTTGCATGAGTTGATTTTGCAGGAGGCCCACAGTTCGCGGTGCTCCATCCATCTGGGTTCCGCTAAGATGTGTCAGGACTTGAGAAAGCACTATTGGTAGAGGAGGATGATGAATGACATAGTGGAGTATGTAACTCAGTGTCTAAATTGTCAGCAGGTGAAGTTTGAGCATCAACGGCCAGGTGGGTTGCTTCAAAGGCGTGAGATTCCCGAGTTGAAATGGGAGCGAGTTACCATGTATTTCGTTGTAGGGATCCCACCGACTGAAAAGAAACTTGATGCAATATGGGTGATTGTGGATAGGAGCCAAGTCGGCTCATTTCATACCAGTGGTACTTATTCTTCAGGGCAGCTGGCTGAGGTTTATATTCGCGAGATTGTCCGACTTCATGGTGTGCCGGTATCCATCATCTCTGACCGGGGTACGCATTTTACATCGCGCTTCTGGAAAGTCCTACAACGTGAGTTGGGCACACGGGTTGAGTTGAGAACAACATTCTACCCTCAAACGGATGGACAGTCCGAGTGCACTATTGATGAGTGGTGACTTTATTATTTATTTTAGTCTCTTTTCTTTAGTTTCGGTATTCGTCAATTATGATATGAGGTTATTTATGGTGTCTATTGCTAGATTTTCAAGTAAATGATGCCAAAAAAAGAGTTGAATTCAATTGAAGTGGAATTGAGCAAAAAAGTGTAAACAAGTGCAAATTCCTTCAGCGATTCTGCGTCTGCGGAACACCGTGCGCTTATGTGACCTCGCATTTGCGTGGAGAAGGCTGCATCTCCGGAATTCAAGCAACCTTTGCTGAGATAGCATCTGCAAGTGAGGACACGCATCTGCAGTCGCGTTTCTACACTTGATATCTGCATCTGCGCATGTAAGTCCTCTTCAGCAGAGTAAATGTTTTCCATCAAAGGTCGCTTCTGCGAGAGGCTATCCGCATCTGCAGAACCGCACCTGCGAGGATCTCTCCACAGGTGCGGTCAACGGGCTTTAGCTATGGACAGTTTTGGCATTTCACATTTTCTCCATTCCAAACCCACTAATACACGACCTATCGTATCGGAAACACAACTTTGGCTTAATTTTCAGTCTCATGACTAGAGAAGACATGTTTGAAAGCTAGGGTTCTTGCTCACACACTTGGGTCTCGAAGATTTGGAGTTTTTGGTCGAGAATTTCTTACCCATTTATGTTTATTTCTTCATTACCTTGCTTTTTATTGAATATCTAAGTGTGTAGTATTTTTTCCAACACTTGAATCTTGTTTATGGAAATATTCATATTTAAAGTGTGGATTAAATCATGTTTATGTATTGAACCATTTTTATTTATAATGAAGTGAGTTATTGTTTCTTTAATTATTCTTGTTCTTTAGTGTTTCCAAAGGGATTAGCTAACCCTATGACTCGCCCATTAACTTCGAATTAATGTTGGGAAATATAGTTTGGGGTGGGGAAAGATTAATTAACAAGAACTTGAGGCTTTAACCCTCACTTTATAGATTCTACTTAGGGATAGGATTGAACTACTTGTAGCCATATTCGGGTGAGTTTAATCTCTTAGTTATTTTAAGGATAATTCAGTTAGGAAGTGTTGTTAGTCTTTGGATAAAGCTAATATAGAATTGTTACTCGAGGCTAATTAACATAAACTCGCTCATATTTGTAAAATGGTGAAATACATTAGATCATTACTTGAGTGTAATTCCCATTGCCTCCATGCTTGTATCCATTTATTATTTTACTTTATTTCTAGGATAAATTACATTTTCGCATTTAGAGATAAATATTCCCAAAACCATTCTATGTGTTTGGCTTAGCATAATAAGTGATATTTCTCTTACACGCCTAATCTTCTACATATTGTTTTTTGTGTGATCTGACCCCGACTCATAGTTAGGTAACTTATATTACATGCGATTGTGTCCATTTACTTTTTAGTAGTGGATCTGGACTTCATAAACTATTCATATATTGGAGGATATGCTTCGTGCCTATGTTATGGAGTCCGGGGGTTCTTGGGATCAGTTCTTGCCTCTTGCGGAGTATGCCTAAAATAACAACTACCAATCGAGTATTCAAATGGCTCCATATGAGGCCTTGTATGTGAGGCGGTGTCGGTCTCTGGTGGGTTGGTTTTAATATACTTAATACACCCTTATCTCGCCGCATGTGCATCATAATAAAATGCCTCCCTTATGTCACCACATGCGCATCTCGCCACCCTTATACTCGACACAACATCAATCAACCCACACATCATGTCCACATGTTCCACAATATCACAAAACAACAAAATCAATACTCATGTCAAAATATAGTTTCACAACCCAAAAATAACGTGCACAAGGAAAATAAAATAACATAAGAGTGCGGGGAGTATTCAACAGTAAAACATGTTTCATATAGCAAACAACCCCAATTCAAGTCCAGCCATAAATCACACACGCCCAGTACACAATCAGTACCTCGTGTACACGTAACTCACATAACACAATATGCAATTACGACCAAATCCTAAGTTGCAATTCCCCCCACACAAGGTTAGAGAAGATACTTACCTCAATTAAGCCAAATCAAAACTCCAATAAAATGTTTTTCCTTTAAAATGCATCTCCGTTCGGCTCAAATCTAGCCAAAAGCAACTCAACAATATCTAATAATCCAAAAGTAATCAATTTCTATTAATAAAGTTGCAATCTTTACTAAATTCCTAAAAAGTCAACAAAAGTCACCCCAGGCCCCGCCGGTCAGAGCCTGAGTCAAGGGGTAGATGTCGACTACCCATTACCCCACGAGCCCAAATATATGTTCAGTTTTCAAAACCAAGTCCAAATCTGTCACGTCCTGAACTCGAGGAGCGCGCCGGGTGCTCAACCGAGTGAACCCGGCCGAGCAAGCCTGTTAGATTTCCTTCTACCCAAATTCAACCATGAATAAGGAGGAGATGAACTCCATTAATCAAACACTTAAACGATTTCATTAACAACTCACATTTCATTTCCATTAGCAACTTCATTCATAATTTCCAAAATATTACGAGTTTATAGATATGATGAATACATGTTTGCCAAATACCAACACTTATAATTTAATTCCCAACATCAAATACCACCCACAACATGTCTACAGAGCCTCTAAGTACAACAGAAAAGTTTCCATGGAAATGCCGGCAAGAAGGCCTCGGCTATACCTCGAAATACAAAGTACAACATCAAATGACATCAGGCCCGGAATAGTGTAGGGCTCACCAAAACATGCTGAATAGGGAGTAACGGCTAGCGAGGACCAAAATTGCTCACTGATAAACCACCTGCACCCATTGAAGATGCAGTGCCGGCGAAAAAATGGACGTTAGTACTGTCATGAGAGGTTTTCCATCCATGCCCCCATGACCCCATGGACGCGTCTCGTGGCATCCTGGCTAGCCTCCCAATGCCCAGCGCCATGGTTGTCCCCGTGGTCTCGGCAGTTTCAAGTGACACAGACTCCCAGGTAGATGCTGCTACCGACTAACCTCTCCATTGCACTCGAACTGATGGATAACTCTTATTCCTCAACTGTCAAATATGTCGGGCTAGAATAGCTAACGGCTCCTTCTCATAAATCAAATCCTTGTCCCATTGGACTAAGCTGAAATCTAACACATGGGACGGATTACCATGATATTTTCGGAGCATAGACACATGGAACACCTGATGAATCGCTGATAAACTAGGTGGTAATGCAAGCCTGTAGGCTACTTTGCCCATCCTTTCAAGAATTTCGAAGGGTCCTATATACCTAGGGCTCAACTTGACCTTCTTTATGAACCTCATTACACCTTTCATAGGTGAAACCCGGAGCAATACTCTTTCTCCAACCATGAATGCAATATCACGAAAATTAAGGTCGGCATAACTTTATTTCCTAGACTGAGCTATGCGAAGTCGATCCTGAATAATTTTAACCTTATCCAAGGCATCCTGTACCAAATCGGTACACAATAACCGAGCCTCTCCCGATTCAAACCAACCAACTGGCGAACGACACCGTCTTTCGTATAATGCCTCATATGGAGCCATCTGAATGCTCAACTTGTAGCTGTTGTTATAGGCAAACTCCACAAGTTGCAAGAACTAATCCCAAGAACCTCCAAAGTCTATAACACAAGCGCGAAGCATATCTTCCATTATCTGAATAGTGCGCTCTGTGGATGAAATGTTGCACTCAACTCCACTCGCGTACCTAACTCATGATGTATAGCCCTCCATAAGTGCAAAGTGAACTACGTACCTCAATCAGAAATGATAGACACGGGTACACCTTGAAGGCGGAGAATCTCGCGGATGTAAATCTCCGCTAACCGCTATGAAGAATAGGTAACTACTACTGGAATGAAATGTGCTTACTTGGTAAACTTGTCCACAATGACACATACTGTGTCAAACTGTATCTGAGTTCGTGGAAGTCCAACAACAAAATCCATAGTGATACGCTCCCACTTCCACTCAAGAATTTCTAAATTCTGATGTAAACCACCAGGTCTTTGATGCTCGTACTTGACTGGCTGACAATTTAGACACCGAGCTACATATGCAACAATATCCTTCTTCATTCTCCTCCACCAATAATGTTGCCGCAAATCTTGATACATTTTGGTGGCACCCGGATGAAAGGAGTACCTAGAACTGTGTGCTTCCTCAAGAATTAATTAACGAAGCCCATCCACATTAGGAACACAAATACAACCCTGCATCCGTAGAACTCCATCTTCCTCCACAGCAACCTGTTTGGCACCACCGTGTCGTACCGTGTCATTAAGGACAAGCAAATGAGGATCATTATACTGTCGCTCTCTGATACACTTATCTAGAGAAGATCGAGCGAATGTGCAAGCTAGAACCCGATTGGGTTCTGAAACATCTAACCTCACAAACGGATTAGCCGATGTCTGAACATATGTAGCTAACGGTCTCTCGCCAACCGAAATATATCCAAGACTACCCATACACACAGCCTTTCTACTCAAAGCATCAGCCACCACATTGGCCTTTCCAGGGTGATACAAAATGGTGATATCATAGTCTTTCAAAAACTCCAACCATCTTCTCTGCCTCAAATTGAGATCTTTTTGCCTGAACATATACTGTAGGCTACGATGATCAATGAATACCTCACATGATACACAATAAAGGTAATGCCTCCAAATCTTCAGTGCATGGATAATGGCTGCCAATTCTAAGTCATGTACAGGATAATTCTTCTCGTGAACTTTCAAATGCCACGACACATATGCAATCATCCTGCCATCTTGCATCAATACTATACCAAGCCCAACGCGAGATGCATCAAAATACACCGTATAAGATCCTGAACCTGTGGGTAATACTAACACTGGCGCTATAGTGGAATAGGTCATGAGCTTATGAAAGCTCAACTCACACTCGTCTAACCATCTGAATGGGGCACCCTTCTAGGTCAATTTGGTCAGTGGGGATGCTATGGATGAAAATCCATCCACAAACCGGCGATAATAAACTGCCAAATCCAAGAAACTCCGGATCTCTGTAGCTGAAGTAGGTCTAGGATAATTCTGAACTGCCTCAATCTTCTTAGGATCCATGTTTATGCCTTCTGCCAAAAAGGCAACTGAGTCTAACAAAAAAATTGCATTTTGAAAATTTGCCATATAACTGATTATTCTTCAAAGTCTGAAGCATAATTCAAAGATATTGCTCGTGTTTCTCTCGACTGCTGGAGTAAATCAAGATATCATCAATGAATACAACCATAAAAGAATCTAAATAGGGTTTGAATACCCGGTTCATCAAATCCGTAAATATTGCGGGGGCATTTGTCATCCCAAATAACATCACTAGGAATGCGTGTCCATACCGAGTCTGAAAAGCTGTCTTAGTGACATCGGATGCCCTAATCTTCAACTGATGGTAACAAGACCTCAAATGAATCTTTGAAAAAACCCTCGCACCCTGAAGCTGATCAAATAAGTTTTCAATTCTTGGCAACAGATATTTGTTTTTAATAGTGGCCTTGTTCAACTACCGATAATCTGTACACATCCGCATAGAGCCATCTTTATTCTTTACAAATAGTATTGGTGCACCCCAAGACGAGACACTAAGCATAATGAATCCCTCATCAAGCAAGTCTTGTAACTGCTCCTTCAATTCTTTCAACTCCAGCGGGGCCATATGATATAGTGGGATAGAAATAGGTTGAGTGCCCGGAGCTAAATCACTATAGATGTTCCTATCTCTGTCAGGTGGAATTCTCAGCAGATCTAAAGGAAATACATCTGGAAATTCACGGACAACAAGAACTGAATCCATAGAAGGAACTTCCGTGTTGGGATTGCGAATATATGCCAAATAAGCTAGACACCCCTTCACGACCATACGCTGAGCTTTCACGTAAGAGATAACCTTGCTAGTAGAATGGCCAAGAGTCCCTTTCCACTCTAGTCCAGGTAACCCCGGCATGGCTAAGGTCACCGTTTTGGCATAACAATCTAATATAGCAAGATAAGGCGACAACCAATCCATACCCAAGATGACATCAAAATGTACCATGTCAAGTAGTAGAAGATCCATGCTAGTCTCAAGACTCCCAATAGTAACCACACACAAATGATAGACATGATCTACCATAATAGAATCTCTCCCCGGTGCGGACACACACACAGAAGCAATCAGAGAATCACGATACAACCAGATATGAAGCAAAATAGGAGGACACGTAGGATTAAGTAGATCCTGGATCAAATAGAACTAAAGCATCTCTATGTAAAAGCTGAACCATACTTATTATCACAGTATCAGATGACTAGGCCTCAGGCCTAGTTGGAAAAGCATAAAATCGGGGCTGGGCCAAACCACTATGAACCGCGTCCTTGGGACGACCCCTAACTAGCTGGCCTCCACCTCTAATGGCTTAACCTCCACCTCTACCTGTCTGACCACTGCCCCTAGCTGGCTGGGCGGGTGGTGGAATAGCTAATACTGGAATCATAGCATGGGAACCCTGCCGCTGTGAACTACCCGATGCCCGATACCCGAGGGAAAAATCTAGCAATGTGTCTCGGGTCACCACAAGTATAACAGGTCTTCATCTATTGTGACTGCTGACCCTGGAACTGGCCATGTCGACCTGGATAACCACTTTGATGACTCTGGATCAGAGGAACATCAATAGGAGCTGGTGGTGCACTATAATCTAGCTGGTCGGAATGAGACACGTAAGGGTTGTGACCACCTGAAGTACTGTGGGATGCCTGGAGCGCTGAATGAAATAACCTAGGAGGATGGCCTCTACCAAAATTACCCCTGCCTCCATATGAGACACCACTGAACCCACCGAATTGTGGAGGCCTCTTATGAGACCCCTGCCCTCTCTCTTGTGCAAGAACTATCTCGATCCACCTCGCAATATTACCAGCCGCCTGAAAGGAAATCTCACTTCCGGTCTCCTTGGCCATCTAAATCCTAGGGTGAGTGAGTCCCTCAATAAACCTCCTTACTCTCTCTCCCTTATCAGGTAGTAACAAGAGAGCATGACGGGCTAAATCGACAAAATGAGTCTCGTACTGAGTAACAATCATACTGCCCTGCTATAGACGCTCAAATTGCCTACGGTAATCCTCTCTCAATGCGATAGGGAGGAACTTCTCTAGAAATTAGGTCAATGTAGGAGCTCCAACTGGCCTGTTCAATGTATAATCACTCCACCACTTTTTGGTGGAACCCATCATCTGCAATACAGCAAAATCGACCCCATTGGTCTCAGCTATACCCATGTTCCGCAATACCTCATGGCAGCGGTGAAGATACTCCTGTGGGTCCTCATAAGGTGTTCCACTGAAGTGAATTGGAAAGAGATTAGTAAACTTATCCAATCTCAATAAGGCCGCAGATGACATGGCAGGCCTATCACCGGCCTGTGCCGCAACAACTGGCTAAACTACCCTAACTGGCAGGGCTGCTGGAGCCAGATACTGTGGAGCCATCTGCTTTGGAGCGGGAGTAGTGGGAGTTTGTGCTTCTCCCTCAGCCTGTGAGACGGCTGGTGCCACTAAAAATATACCATTCTGGTCCACACCCTCTATAAGGCTCACCAAACGGACTAGAGCGTCCTGAAGTACTGGAGTAGCTATGAATCCTTCCGGAACCTGGACTGGTATAACATATACGATCTGAGCTGGAATCTCTGCTTCCAAATCCACCTGAGGTTCTATAACAGATGCTGCTCCTCGAGCTCTAGACTTAGTTCTACCTCTGCCTCTACATCGACCTCTAGCGCGACCTCCGCCTCGACCTCTACCCCTGGTCATAGTTGCCACTGGGGGCTCTAGCCCTTATCCTTCGGTAGATGTATTATGCATTCTCGCCATCTGCGAGAGAATAAGAATAAAATTATTCAATCATCGATGAAAGAATAAAATTGCACGACAGAATAAGAAAGAAGTCTCTGTATCGATATGTACAAACGTCTCCCTACCGATCCTTCAGACTCTACTAAGCGTGCTCACGACTCATGAGAGCTAAGTAATCTAGTGCTCTGATACCAACTTGTCACGACTCGAAATTTTCACCTTCAGGACCGTGATGGTGCCTAACATTTCACTTGCTCGGCAAGACAACGTTAAAATAATCTTAACCATTTTTAAGAAAATTAAATTAAACAGAGGTCAATTACTGAAATAAAGTGCGAAAGAACATAACTACTAAATCATCACAATACATCCCCGAATCTGGTGTCACAAGTGCACGAGCTACTAGAATGATACAAATAAAGGTCTGAATAAAATCCATGTTGTTTGAAAGATAATACACAACTAAGATAAGATAGAAGGGTACTTCAGAACTGTGAATGTTGGGCAGTTATACCTCAAGTCTCCTCTGAGTAGCTGAATCTGAGAACGTCTATGGTACGCCGCTGGGACCAACTCCAAAATTTGCACAAGAAGTGCAGAGTGTAGTATGAGTTCAACCGACCCCATATACTCCATAAGTGTCGAGCCTAACCTTGACGAAGTAGTGGTGAGGCTATGACAAGACACGTACGTAAACAACCTGTACAAGTATATACAAATACGAAGCAACAATAATACAATACATAACAATTCATAAATTGGGAGGGGACATACGAAGGGGAATGATATAATAATTTCAGCGGGAGAAGTATCACTTAGCAGCCAATTAATTCATCAACAATAAAATGAGCAACTAGTAATATAAAAATGGCATGGCACCACCCCTCGTCCTTTTACTCTCATTCGTCCCATAAACTGATAAATAAATAATAATTATAATAATAATAATAATAATAATAATAATAATAATTGGAACAGCATCACCCTTCGTGCTTTTACACTCAAAAATGACACGGCAACATCCTTCGTGCTTTTACACTCTTTCTCACCATGACAATGATAGTATAAATAATACAAATGGCACGGCATCACCCTTCGTTCTTTTGCACATTTTATCTCCATATTCAACAATAATTAAATCAATAAATCTTTCATGAATAATGATCAAATAATTAATAATAAACTTAAGCAGGAATATCTTAATTAAATAAGCAATTAGTTAAAATGAAATAAATTCCTCCAGTATGCTTTGACTCAACCACAACGCATAAGTACTTGTCACCTCACATATACATTATTCCCGCACATTAAATCACGTAACAAATAGACAAATACATTCTACTCCCTCAAGTCAAGGTTAACCACGACACTTACCTCATTTTGCAACCAAATTCAACATTCCAATAAACCTTTGCCTCGCGAATTCGTGTCCGAAATTCTCAAATCTAGTCATAAATAATTCAATATAATCAATACAAATCGTAGGAATTAATTCCATATGAATTTACCAATTTTTCAGATAAAAATCTGAAATTCATCTCAAAACTCAACAGTGGGGCCCACGTCTCGAATCTCCGAAAAACTTACGAAATCAAAACAACCGTTCCGAGACGAGTCCAACCATACCAAAATTATCAAATTATGATGTCATATGGACCTTCAAATCTTATTTTTTTTGTTTTTTGGAAAGTTTTACAAAATTTCAAATTTCTTCAATCTAAATCCGAAATAAATGATGAATATAGACATGGATTTATTAAATATAATCACCTTTGGTTATAGAACACTTACCCAATTCAAAGTCATGAAAAATCCCTTTGAAATCGCCTAAATCCTAGACTCAAAAAGCAAAAATGAGTAACAATGGTTAACTTCCGATTTTATGGGTTCTGTCCGGGCTTTTTCGCATCTGCGGACACTTGACCGCATCTGCGGTTCCGCTTTTGCAGAAATTGGGGTCGCTTCTGTGGGCTGGCTCACTTCTGTGAAGAAGCGTCCGTTTCTGCGCAAGGCTTCCTTTTCCCCCTTTTCCCGCTTCTGCAATGCGTCGGCCGCTTCTGCAACACCCCGTCCACTTCTGCGAACTGTTCGCTTCTGCGAGGCATGTATTGCTTCTACAAGCTCGCATCTGCGGTCTAAATTCCATAGGTGCGATTACACTAGAAGGCCAAAATATCAGATTTTCCTTATGTCCAAATTTTTATATGTTAACCATCCGAAATCCACCCGAGCCCCCCTGGACCTCAACCAAATACAACAAGTCCTTAAACATCATACGAACTTAGTTGAGACCTCAAATCACATCCAACTACGCTAAAACCATGAATCATACCCCAATTAAAGCTTAAGGAACTTAAGAATTTTCAACTTCTACATTCGATGCCGAAACCTATCAAGTCAAGTCTGAATGACCTCAAATTTTGCACACAAGTCATAAATGACATAACAAACCTATTCAAATTTCAAAAATTGGATTCTGACCCTGATATCAAAAAGTAAAATCCGTGGTCAAATTTTGGAAATCTTTAGTCTTTAAATTTCTAGTTTCCGTTAAATAGTAATAATTTGAGCTAGGGACCTCCAAATTGGATTCCGGGCATACACCCATGTCCCAAATCACGAACGGACTTACCGGAGTTGTCAAAACACTAATCTGACTCCGTTTTCTCTAAATGTTGACCAAAGTTAACTTAGTTGAGTTTTAAAGCTCTATTTCACATTTTAATCAATATTTCATATAATAACTTTTTGGAAAGTTATTCGGAATGTGCACGCAAGTCGAGGAGTGATGAATAGTGCTTTTCGAGGTCTTATAACATAGAAATGAATGTTTAAATTAAAGATAACATTTTGAGTCATCACACTTCCCTTCAAAGAAAATTAGTTAAAACATTATATTTCCCTTTCAAGTGCTTGACTTGAAACTTGTATGGACAAAACCATTCAGCCCATCCGAGAATTTGTGGATTCAGAATGAACTTTGAATTCAACTGTATCATCCTTGGAAAAGCCTTCATAACCATCTGTATAAGAAATTGTTAGTGAATTAGAAGAATTAAACTTTTTAATCCCATTTTTAACTACAAGAATCTCGTTGAACGTGGAATGATAGTGTTGTTCAGCATCCTTGAATCTTCCACTAGCGTAACCATTTATTTTCTCTGAACATTTTCTTCCTCAAATGAAATTGCGCTCCAATATTTATTACTGGCATCTGTCTGCAATATTTTATTTCCATATGATGAATTGTGCAAAGATTCGGACACTTTAAGACATCTTTTTTTTTTCACTGCATCGTTTTGATCCTTGCCCCATGGCTAGGCATTGTGCTTTAACATTTCTGCGAGAGGAGAAATATATGTATAGAAATAGGAATAAAATCTCCCACTTAATTTATTATTCCCAAACACTACTGTATTTGCTTTGTTATGAATCCAATATCGAGGAACTTGAGATGTTCTTTAGAAATATGAGGACCTGAGGTGCGTTCTCCATGGGAATAATTCATTCCCAAAAAGTCAATCTCTTGTTTTGCAAAAACCATTTTTTTGGCTGAAAGGATGATGCCATTTTTTCACATTAAAGATGCAAAATGATTGAGAAAATTTATATGCTCCTCCCAAGTATCACTG
>AWOL01S0005326.1:48276-66796 GCA_000715115.1 Nicotiana otophora | reverse complement strand
CCTCCCAAGTATCACTGAATAGTAAAATATCATCAATATCAAGAGTTTATGGGATTTTCGAGATGCTTCTTCAAGGGAATATATGTATCCCTTTATATAGGCGTGCGTTAGGGCTTAGGGTAGAGTAACCTCCAAGAAACCCTGATAGACTCCTAGGATTTCAAGAATCTTGTAGTATTTTGAATTTAGGATTTAGCTTGATCCGTTAAAATTTTGATGTCTACAAATGCCCCCTACTTTAATGTTTCTCGGAGTGTAGGCTTGCCGAAACTTGAAGACGGGACTTGAAGTACTCCACCATCAAAACAAATGATTTTGAAACTTGGAGTTTTTGATTTACAGGAGGACGAGATGAAGGGAAGAACTGGTCCAACTGGGCGTGCCAATTTGTTTACAATAAATTTGCGTCAGTGAAATAATCGAGTGATTGGTGGTAAAGAAACCAAAAGTGGAGGTGAACCACCCTCAAAAGCCACAACATCCAGTGACCTTGTAGGAGTTTTTACCAAGTTGGTTCCGCACGAAGATTTTCCATGGGGGTATTGATGCCTCATGTTGCCATGCTGACGAAGGGGAAGAAAAGAGTGATGACCTACCGTTGGCCCCATCTTCGAAAAAGCTCATCGATTCCACTCCTCAAGAAGTTAATGCCTGTGAGGAAAAAAGCACGTTCACAAATGACGATCTTCTGCTAGGTGACACTCTTCATAACCACCCATTGTACCTTGTTGGCTATATGTGTGATGAAAGGGTAAATCGAATTTTTGTTGATGGAGGATCCTCAGTGAACAGTTTGCCAATTTGCAATGTCAAAGAACTTGGTATTCCCATGAACGAACTCTCAGAAAGTCATGTGATGGGGAATGGGTATAGGGAATGGGAAAGAACTTGGTATTCCATTTCTATAGAAAATTTATGGGCAACAGGTATAGGGAACAAGGTAGGGCTTTAACAACGACCCTTTCAGGTGTGCGCCCATGCAACTGAGGGCCCAACCGCGCGCCTGAACGTGCAGCAAGGGCAGTGGCACTACAACAAGTGTGTTACTATGCACGTGATGGCTGAGCACATAGGTGAGCATGCAGACTGCGCATTGTCCAGTAAAAAACATGTAAATTATTACACGGAGATCCGTTCGGGCATTTGAAAAAACAAAAACTTTAGTGCTTATTCGATTGAGACCTAATGATGCTATTTACGTTGTTTGAGTTATATGCGTTAACAGTAACTTTACACTCAGTCGTGGTTCAACGTTTGCATATCATATCTCAGTCTATGTTCATCATTCATTGTTACATCACATGTTATCATTGTTGGGCCGAGTGGTTTGAGATTGTGAGCCCTTGAGACTTGAGAGATTGATGATTGAGGTGGGCCTTAGAGCCGTGTTGAGAATGTTATTGTTGATCGGATTGCACGCCGCAGCACGCCATATTGGCTTTATTACTATTATTATTATGTAGATTGGGCTGCATGCCGCATCAGGCCTTATTGGCTTTGATTAGTGCTTGGACAGGATCCACCCCTATGGAGTCTGACATATCAATAGTTAGCGCAGACACAGTGATATGTACATGTGCATTGGTGAGGGTCACTTATGCCAGACACCTGTACAGTGATGAGTGATTGTGGGCGTATGATGAGTGGGCATCTGAGACAGGCAGATTGAGTATTTTGAGAGTGAGAGTACTTGTTAATATCACTGTGAAATCATTCATTTGACATGCATATTTGACATGTAGGCATAGAGATGTACCATTTCTCATGCTAGTTATAACGGACTTGTTCCTATCAGTTTTGGGCTTCAATTGTTGAACTTGAAATCATGTCTAAATTTCTGTAATATAAACGAGTAGACTATGTTAGTTCCTTTGAGTTATTTATTATTATTGTCATTATTATACTTGTGTTGTCATTATATTGGAAGCTGACTGTCTTCTTCTGAGCTGGTAGCTACTTTCAGCCCAAGGTTAGTTCTATTACTTATGGAGTACATAGGGTCGATTGTACTCATACTACACTCTGCACTTCGTGTGTAGATCCAGGTGCATCAGCAAGCGGTGATTGCTAGATCCGTGCTAGTACCTTCTTGGAGACTTAAAGGGTGTTATGACATCAGCATTCCTTGACTCTCTTTTCCTTCATTATCTTCGGTACTATTCTATTACACAGACAGTTCTACTAGGGATTTGTTTATGTTTGATACTCGGTAGTGCACATGTACTCATTGACACCTTATTTTGGGATGGTTGTAGAAATTTTTCAATTATTTTTATCAAGTACTTATGATATATTCAAATGATTAAGCTATAATGAGACCGTTGGCTTGCTGGCAAGTAGTGTTAGGCACCATCGCGGCTCCGGTGGGAGTTAGATCGTGACAAGTTATTATTAGAGCACTAGGTTGCTTAGGTCTCACGAGTCATGAGCTGGTTTAGTAGAGTCTTGTGGATCAGTACGATAAATTCTATACTTATATTTGAAAGTCTATCGAACTACTAGGAAACTTCACTTTCTTGCATTTTCCCGCTCAATGCAGTTGTATGTTTCTCCTCCTAATTTTCTATTGTTCTCGATAACTAGCACGATATGGTTGGTGTAGATAGGGTTGCTTCCATCCCCATGAATAATTACCTCTTGATGATTCCTCTCAAACTTCACAACCTAGCGCAGAGTAGAAGCGACTGCCCCATCTACATGTATCTATGGTCGTACCAATAACAAGTTGTAGGTGGCGGATATGTCTAGCACTTGGAATTCGACATCAAACCAGGTCACGCCCATCTGAAGATCAAGATTGATTTCCCCAATACAGGCTCTTTGAGATCCATTGAACACTTTCACATTAATGCTTCCCATCCGTTTATCATGCAGGCCTTTTCAAGTCTTTTCAAAGTAGTTAGTGAGCATATGTTCAGGCACGAACCTCCAGCTATCAGGACACTAGCAATGAACTTGTCTTCAAATTGCAGAGTGATGAGAAACGCTTTGATGTGACTCAACCCTTCCGGTGGTAGCTCACTTCGTTGAAAGTAATTTTGTGACTCTCCAGTACCTGTCCTACCATGTTAGCATCTCCCTGCTAGTGATATTTGTAGGCACATAAGCTTCACTTAATATCGCGACCAGTGCTCATCCGAGATTTCCCATCCAAGCAAGCATGTACAATGCCTTCTATCCAAACATACCTATGAGTAAAGAGAAGATATACTCTCATTAATTAGACTGAGAAAATAATATGAACAATACCAAATTAATTACCAATAATTACGCCATTTATAAGTCGACAAAATAATGCATTACACATTCAAAGTTTAGGAGTGGAACGCGTGATACAATTACAACATTACTAGTTTGACTTCCCCATAACCAAGGTACAACCAGCACTATGTCTACGGAGCCTCTAATAGATACAAAAAGAGTAGCGTGATAGTACCTACAACTCAATCACGAACTGTCGAGGAACTAAAACAAATAGTACACATAAGTCATAATACACCATACATTTCTACGCATGACCTCAAAACACCTAAGTGAATACAAATTCTCATAACAACATCTTGGGTCAATACATTCTCCCTTACTTAAACATGTGTTGATCCTTGAATGTGCGAAGAATCGTCCCAAAGCCATCAAGTCACTGTATAAACTCACCATGCCCCTACCTATGAGTGATCTCACTTCATCCCAATCTATAAAAGTCTAACAATACAATCTAACTGATTATCATTACCTTAACATTAGCTCACAACCCTTAGAACCCAATCTCCAACTTCTCAAATTAATTATGAGACAAGATTCTCGCATCTATATGTTGTATAATAAGAATTAAATTGCATCAAGCCGTAACCATATCCCAAGTGTATTCAAATGATATTTTACATAACTTAGATACACATAGCCATAGCTTCCGACCACAATAGTCATTCAAATAGAAAATTTTGTACCGGTATCTAACATCCTATCAATAACAACCTTGTTCCAAATCTTCAAACACAACCAATGATGAAAGAAACACACAGAAACTCATAACCCCCCATCACATCAATAAGTCATGGAACTCTCTTGCACGACGAGAACCAAAGCCAAAATCTAGGCTGACTAAAGACACTATAGTTCCAAACATAGCTTAATCAAATCTGATAGCACTCAATTCAGGCCCAATAACTTCACCTCATCCAATACAAGCTGCTCTACCAATATTCCACACAAATCCTACCTAGAGTCGCATACCACGCAATAAGTGCACCAAACAAGCGACAAATTTGATGTACCCAATAATTGAAGAGAATCAAATAAGAAAACCACCGCGCAAGCTCAACAGATACCACTATGAAGCGCAATGCAATAAAGCCATCACACAGGGAAGAAAAGCAACACAAGAATTAAGCCCAAAGGATCATATCCCAACATAAATCTAATATGATGCGTGACCCAATCGAAACACATGTACACGTAGGATACGTCGAGCCGCGATGCTCACTATAAATGACCATATACACATCAACAACAAACACACGAAGTGCATGACCATAGCCATGCAAAAATTGATAGCACAATATACCACAAATAGAAAGACCACAACCAAGGCGCAATCAACCATTCAACACCCCGAGAATCATCTCGCTTGAATTTCACCACAAGGCCCCCAATGAATCCCATCAGGTAAAACTAATCAACAGATCACAACCCATCATAGCATATGAGAGTAACACATGGAACATATCAGAACAGGAATAAGACCCACTCCAACTGATAACACATCCCTCCACAATAACTGTGTTGGGTAGACAAATTCGACTTGATGTAGAATACACATTCTCATTAGGCCCACCAATGGCCTCCAAATCAATTCCGATCCTTCCAAAATAGGTAGATAACAATAGAAATTTGCATAATAATCGATCTATAACACATGCCTATGAGAATCCTCTTCGTCTAAAAATCCCTAGAATACCATAATCTCCCGATCCCAACTACATTATTCGAATTACTGACATATTCATCATACACAATCGTTCCACGAGAAATACTTCCATAATTCCTTATTTTCACATAGATAAATCTGAACATCAATATTCAAATCAATCGGGCCATTAGCGTAATACATGTCAGACATCTGCAAGTCAAAGCACAATGCGCCTTTTGGAGTGCGCTACCATATAATGCTAGAATTCTTCTAAACACCTGAAACCATCCATGCTATTTAGAATTCGTGACCCCATACAGGAGAAAAATCATAACACGCAACATGTTCTTTATGCCGCTGGCAGACATCCAACCCAAGCCATCCTCGACACTATCAAGAACTATTCGAAACCCGTCCACACATAACTAAGATATCAGAACTGAATTTCCCTAATATAACCAAGTCACGCAAGCCGTCAAACCCAAGTATATTGACACAAAACACCGTTAAAGCATCACCACACCAAAGGAAACAATTACCTTTATTACTATGCTGACCCTACACTACCAAGCTGACCAATTTCTTTGAATCCTCCTCAACTTGCCTTCAAGTTAACATTTCTCCTTGCAGGTACACTATGATCCTAAACCAAAGATCACCGCAAGAGATCCTAGTGCGAACCACGTCGTCTGAAAGCCCATAAATCATTGTATTTGTAAGGCCCTATAAAACTTTACCTAAAACCCGGGGTGGTTTCGTGGTGCTGAGGTAGGTGTATGTGTTAATGATAGCTCGGGTACGGACTTTTTGGGTTGAACAGTATGCTGGGGAGTTGAAGGAAAATGCTTTGCAGAAAAAGGCATTTTTGAGGGATATTATGGGACTGCAGAATCGCTCTGTGGGCCGCAAAATGGCTGCAGAGTGAGTCAGTCAATTGGGAAACGTTTGTATGTCATTTCCCGGCTAATTATGCGACCGCAAAATGATTTCGTGGGCCGTTCATCGACCGAAGAACCAGCACGGAGATTTTCGGAGAGAAGTTCTGCGGTGCATTATACAATAGCAAAACGGGTCTGCGGGCCGCAAACCCAGGCAGTGGTGCCCAAATCCGAAGAGCCATTTTGCGGACCGCAGAAGCATTATGTGGTCGCATATGCGACCGCAGACCTATGTCGGGGCTCTTATTTTTCTAATTTTTGAATCCGACCCCATTCTAATAAAACACCATTAGGGATCATTTAAAGGGGAAAACATATATTTCTAGAGTGAGGAAGTATCGTAGAGTGAGAAAAGGGTTCCTAAGCTTTATCCACCAATTCTTACTTAAATCGTGGAAGATTAATAAGGAAAGCACACTAGGTCATCATCCTAAAGATAAGATTCTGCACACTAACCCTTAATTTCGAAATTTAATTAGAAATGGGCAATTAGTATGATAATTCATGGGTATAAGAGTTGTTTATTTTGCATGCATGTGTTATCAAGGGATGTAGGGAGATTGTTGACTTAAAAATGGCAAAGCATGGGTTGTGGGATGATGGAATCCTCCATAAAAGGACCTTGAAACCTTAATATGCACCTAGTGTTTGATAAAATGCTCAAATGAGCTAGAACCATGATCATATTCCTAATTTTGGTTCAATTTGTTACATTTCTAAAATAGATCGAAGTTGCTAAGAATTCCAGAACAGTTTAAAGTCTAAAGAAGCTCAAGTGAGGTCTGTTGGCTAAACTCTTTTCTTAAAATTGAACCCCATAATATCCATGTAAGTCCCGAGATGCTCATTGTGAATCGATTAACCCGAATAAGGTGTTGTTAAAAGACATCCGTGATCAATATGTAATTCAATGCTCTTGTTATGTTGTACTACTATTTGAGAATGCGTTCAAAGTATGGGTTGCAAATCTAAATGCCTTGACTTCAAGTTGTGTTTCAAGTTAAAGCTAATGAAAATTGTGTAAGAAATCGTAATGCTCCTGAGACTCTTATTTGCTCATATGTGTGCTTAAATGTCTTGAATAGAAATGCCTTGTTGTTGGAAAGTCCATGATGATGGTTGAAAGTAAAAAGGTGTGTATGAAATACGAAACATGAAATATAAAATACGTAACGCGCAATGTGAAATATGAAACACGGCCAACGTGCCAAGAGAAATAATACAATTGTGACCACTAGTGCCAATAAAATGAAGAGATGTGCAAGTAATATGAAACAGGATGATTGATAGAAAAGGATGATGTCTCACATGAGACGGCCTAGCCGATCGGGTCGTGATCGGACTCCATGCCGCATACATGGTGGTGACTATATTGGAAATTGTAATCAAAACTGTGAATAGTGGTATATCGGTACTAAAGGCCTCCCAACTTAAAATGTGGAAATTTACATGAAAACTTATCTCATTCCAAATTTGATATTTGATAACTGGTTGAGGCTTTTACTGATATCATGATTGTCCTAACTTGCATTACTGTTCTTTCTTATGCGAGGGTATTTAGTCATATATACTAGTACTATTCGACAGTACTAACGACCCTTTTTCTGGGGGCACTGCATCTTTCATGGATGCAGGTGGTTCCACAGTAGGCTGCACTGATTAGTGATAGTGACACACTCTCTTCCCAGCTGACTTGGTGAGCCCCACTTCACTCGGGGTCATGTATCTTTTGTTCATTATATCATTATGTTTTGAGGTATAGCCAGAGCCTTGTTGCCGGCACTATCATTGTAGTCTTTGTATTTATTAGAGGCTCCGTAGACATTGTGTGGGTGTATATGGGTGATGTGAAAGTCAAATAAATTATGTTGTATTTTGATCAATTGTTCTACTTCAAACCATGAGAATGTGTGCATTATAAGACTTATTAAATGAAGTAACTAATGGTAATGAATTTGGTATTGTCTACATGATATCCTTGTTGGTTAATTAACAAATATACGTGTTCTCTTTAAATCACGGGGGAGTTTGGGTAGAAAGTATTCAACAGGCTTACTTGACCGGGTTCACTCGGTTGAGTGCCGGTCGCGCTCCCCGAGTTTGGGACGTGAAAAACATAGTATCAGAGCCTAAGGTTATAAAGTATCCTAGGATATATCGAAGCCATGTCTAGTATAGTCCTTCTTAGCGGTGTATTGCCGAACACATCTATAACTAGAAGGCTACTTAGACATTTAGGAATAATACCCTTCTTTGATGTTCTTGATCGTGCGATAAAGCTGATTGTGCGATTGTTCCTCCTTTAACTCGTGTATTGCTCTAACTTTCAGTAAATGGCGCCTAAGAAGAAGGCAAGAACTGACCAAGGAGCCGATGTTACCCCAGGAGTGGAAGTTGATTCTATCATTGATGATGCATGTGAACACCCGAGGGATGCTGATATTCCCCAAATTACTACACCGCCTGGTTGTACTATTCCTGCTCAGGGTGAACCAGTTCCTACACTTGACAAGGGTGCAACGAATCCTCTACTTTATATTCCAGTTCCATCTCCAGCCCAGCTTCCGGTCCCGGTGTTTGAGATATGGGAGGACTCCCATGAGGAGGGGAGCCCTTCAGCGAGGTGGAGTGAGTTTGCCGACGCTTTGATGGATCATTTT
Source organism: Nicotiana otophora (assembly GCA_000715115.1). Taxonomy (NCBI): domain Eukaryota; kingdom Viridiplantae; phylum Streptophyta; class Magnoliopsida; order Solanales; family Solanaceae; genus Nicotiana; species Nicotiana otophora. The sequence goes on along the minus strand of AWOL01S0005326.1, from coordinate 58,289 downwards.
TTGCCTGCCGAGACTAAGGCTGCCCGTGTTGTGGAGTTTGAGAACCTAAGACAGGGTAGTGAGAGCGGATGGGAGTACCATATGTATTTGCGCGCCTGTCCAAGTATGCTATTCCCATGTTGCCCATTATGGAGGTTAAAGTGCGTCGGTTTGTGCAGGGCCTTAGCCCTTTAGTTATCAATGGGGCCGCTACAGCTGCCTTGAATTCTAACATGAACTATGGGAATATGGTAGCATTTCATCAAGCTACAGAGAATAGTAAGTTGAAGAACAAAATTGAGCGAGAGGGTAGCAGCAAGGCCCGATCGGTGGCAAACTTTGGGAATTCATTTAGTAGCGGTAGGGGAGGGTTATCAGGGCCATCCCAGTCTTTTGCTCAGTCGTTAGCCAGTACACCTAGTGCTTGATAAAATGCTCGAATGATCTAGAACCATGATCATCTTCCTAATTTTGGTTCAATTTTTCTACTTTTCTAAAATAGATTGAAGTTGCTATGATTTTCGGAACATTTAGAGTTAAGGAATATCAAGTAAGGTATGTTGGCTAAACTCTTCTCGTAAACTTTTACCCCACAATATCCATGTATGTCCCGAGTTTCTTATTGTGAATCGATTACTCGGATAAGTTAGTGTCAAACGACATTCGTGATCAATATGTAATTCAAATGTGCTTGTTATGTTGTACTACTATTTGAGAATGTGTTCAAAGTAGGGCTTGCATATCTAAATGCCTTGACCTCAAGTTGTGTTTCAAAGGAAAGCTAATGAAAGCTTCTGTAAGAAATCATAATGTGCCTAAAACTCCTATTTGCTAAAATGTGTGCTTTAATGTCTTGAATAGAAATTCCTTGTTGTTGGAAAGCCCATGGAGATAGTTGAAAGTAAAGAGGTGTGCATGAATTAAAAATCACGTAATGCGAAATGTGAAATATAAAACACGGAAAATGTGCCAAGAGAAATAATACAATTGTGACCATTAGTGCCAATGAAATGAAGAGATGTGCAGGAAATATGAAATGAGGTGATTGATAGAAAAGGGTGATGTCTCACAAGAGACAGCCTACCCGATCGGGTCGTGATCAGATGCCATGCCACACACATGGAGATGACTGTGTTAGAATTGTAATTGAAATTATAATTTGATTGATGTATCCCATGAGACGGACTAGCCGGTCGAGTCGTGATCGGACGCCATGCCGCCACACATGGCCGTGACTGTGTTAGAATGGTAATTGAAATTGTGATTTGGTTGATGTCTCGCATGAGACGTCCTAGCCGATAGGGTCATGATCGGACCCCATGCCGCACACATGGTGGTGACTTTGTTGGAAATCGTAATCGAAATTGTGAATAGTGGTTTACCGGTACCAAAGATTTCCCAACTTAAAATTTGGAAATTTATTTAAAACTTATATTATCTCTAACATTATATTTGGTAATTGTTTGAGGCTTTAACTGATATTATGACTGTCCTTACTTGCATTACTGCTCGTTTCATTGAGAGAGTGTTTAGTATATATACCGGTACTATTCAACAATACTAATGTCCCTTTTGCCGGGGGCGCTACATCTTTAATGAATGCAGGTGGTTCCACGGCAGGCGACACTGATCAACGATATCACTACACTTTTTTCCCAGCTGATTTGGTGAGCCCCACTTCACTCGGGGTCATGTATCTTTTGTTCATTTTATCACTATGTTTTGAGGTATATCCGGAGCTTTGTTGCCGGCACTATCATTGTACTATTTTGTATCTAATAGAGGCTCCGTAGACATAGCGTGGATGGTATGCTGGTATAGGGAATGTCAAATTGGTAATGTTGTAATTGTATCACACGTTCCACATCAAACTATGAAAGAGTATGTATTTTGAAACATATAAATGATGTAACTAGTGATAACGAGTTTGAGTTGTTGTTTACTTGATCCTCCTCACTGCTTAATTAATAAATTGGATTTTACTGTTATTCTTCAATAAGTTCGGGTAAAAGGTAATGTACAGGATTTCTCGGTTGAGTTTTCTTGGTTGAGCACCGGTCGTGCACCCTGAGTTTGGGGCGTGACACTTGCTTGCGTAGTTTCTCGGTCTTCTCTGTATGAGAGCATTAGAGCGCGTCAGTATGACGACCCCTATTTGCTTGCCCTTAAGGATACAATGCAGCACGGCGATGCCAATGAGGTTTCTATTAGAGATGATGGGGTGTTTCAGATGTAGGGCCGGATATGTGTGCCCAATGTGGAGAAGAATGAAGAAATATATAGTAGAGTATGTGGCTAAATATTTGAGTTGTCAGTAGGTGAAGTATGAGCATCAGAGGTCGGGCAATTTGCTTCAGAGACTTGAGCTTCCAGAGTGGAAGTGGGATCATATTACCATGGATTTCGTTGTTGGGCTCCCACAAACTTTGAAGAAATTTGACGCAGTGTGGGTTATTGTGGATAGACTGACTGCTTTAAGTAAACAACTTTAACATAGTAATTAGGTAGCAGGAAATGATAGTCTGTGCCCTCTGAATAATATGAGCAACCTTTACTTTAAAGGGGTTTTGAAGTATTACACGGGGTGATCCTTTATGCTAAAAAACTTTGCACCCCTCTCCTTTACATGTTTATTGTTCACTTTTAGTCATTGAATATAGAATACTTATGTTGCACCTTTTAACCTCTATAGACATGTAATGACTATCTATATAGTTTAATTCTTGACCTGATTTTCTTTACACTTGTTCACAATAGAACCTTTAAACTCCTTGTCTTCCCACACTTATATGATAACTTAGGACAATTGTGATCCGATAATCCCACATAGTGTAAACTTCGGCCGGGACCCACAGTTGTCACCCTTGATGAGTGCCTAACACCCTCTCATTAAGGTAATTTGATATCTTACCCGATCTTTGGTAACACAGANTCGTGCACCCTGAGTTTGGGGCGTGACACTTGCTTGCGTAGTTTCTCGGTCTTCTCTGTATGAGANATCGTTGGGTGACGACTCTTCTCTTTAAATACCCATTAAAAAGAGTTGTCACATGTCGAAGTCTACTTTCGGGGGAAAAAGGGGAATGACAGTAACAGTAAAGTTCGTGTCTTCAATGCCGATTATGACATTTTAGAGATTTGTTATAGATTCACATTGGAAATTTACTATTAATATTTTATGTGTTTCGTTACTATTTGTTGTACATCCTCTACTTTATATACTTTATTACTATTTGACCATTAGTAAGTGTCAAGTCGATCCCTCATCACTACTTCTTCGAGGTTAGACTAGATAATTACTTGATACGCGTTGTTTTATGAACTCACACTACACTTCTACACTGAATGTTCAGGTACTGAGACAGGTAATTCCAGTGGACACACGGGCGTGTAGACGTACTTCCACGGAGACTTAATGGTGAGCTGCTTGCCTTGCTTTGATTTGCAGCACCGGATTCTCCTTTTACCTTGTTTACTGTTCCAATCTATTTTACTTTGGACAGTAGTGGTAGTAGTTTGTATATTCTCTAGATTGCTCATCCACTTGTGGCACCGGGTTTTGGGGGCTTCTAGCATTTATGCATTGTTGTACTTATAATTAATGTGACTGTGGTTTATGTATTATTCACACTTAATATATTTTAGAAAGAAATGTGTACGGTTGCATAGATTTAGCTTTTATTCAGTGTATTTAAGGAAACTTATGCTTTTAAAAATTAAAAAGAAATAATTAAAGTGGAGGATCATGTCTGGGCTTGCCTAACAGTGGCGTTAGGTGCCATCATGACCTATTATAGGTTCTAGATGGTGACAGTTTGGTATCAGAGCGAAGATGTTCGTCATAGCGAAGATGTTCGTACTTATCTTCGAGAGGCTAGGATGTGGTAGAAAAACCCTCTTTCTTCATCTCCTATCGTACAATTGATATTGTGCTAAGTATCCTTCTATTATTCTCTCACAAATGGTGAGAACGCACGTAGTAGATCTACCCGGCGGTAGAGGGGCTGCTCCCCCCATTGATAGAGGTAGAGGCAGAGGCTGGGGGAGGATCCCGTTCCTATTAGAGGACGAGAGATTCCTAGTGTTCTTCCTATTGTACCACCAATGGATCTAGTGGAGGATCCTGTTACTGAGGAGTAGGATGAGGCGCCTGGCACTGAGCCGGCCCTGACAAATTTCATGACTTCACCGGGATTTCATGAGGTCATGGGTCGAATGCTGCGGTTCATGGATTCTATGTTACAAGCTTATTTATTTCTGGTGGATCCAACAACATCTCAGGTAGGAGGGGGAGCACAGACCCCTACCGCTTAGGCTCTAGGTCACACTGTTGCCGTATATCAAACCCACGGTGCACTAGCTACAGGTGGGGTCTAGCCAGTTGCCAACTGCGACCGTTGAGCAGTAGAAGTGGTTGGACAGATGGACTAGGCTTCATCCTCCAGTCTTTGAGGGTGACCCGTCATTGGACCCCCAAGATTTCATTGATCGTTGCAAGGAAAAGATACGTAACATGGGAATATTGAAGCCAAGTACGGTGGACTTCACCATATTTCATTTTGAGGGAGAGGCCCGCAGATGCTGGCAGGCTTACCTCCATTGTAGGCCAGCAGGTTCACCTCTGTTGACATAGGGTCAGTTTATGCATAAATTCTTGGAAATGTACATACTACCTTTAGAGAGAGAGTAGCTTCGGGGTCGGTTCGAGTGGCTCCGTTAGGGTCATATTTCTATGACTGACTATGATGAGAGATTTACTGACTTGTTTTGCCATGCAACTATTGTGGGATATATAGAGGCTACAGAGGTTTATTAATGGTATGCACCCTAAGATACAGGTTTCTATGGCCGTGAGGTTTATTACAAGTTTCTATGGATCGAGCGTATCTGTAACCCCAACGGAGAGTTTACATCGAGGGATACGCAACCTCGACATTTTAGTGGATTAAGTGAAGCCCCATTTGGGGGAAGAGGTTAGTTCATGATTGGCCAGTCTACCAGGCCCACGCATCTAGCACTACAACCTGCTCGGGGTGCTCCAGCATGACCCTACTTTAGTGCTATTCCAGGGAGTACTTACCGTTTACTAGCTATCATGGGTTCCTCCAGTGGGTATTCAAGCCATCAGGGTAAGACTTTGGGTCAGCAGTTCTTTACTCCGAGGGGTTGTTTTAAGTGTGGGGAGTTGGGCAACATGAAGAGGTTTTGTCCCAAACTACGATGCAAGGTAGTGCAGCAGGAACAACGGCCCATGATTTCCACACCAGCGATCACACCGCCCAACATAACTTTTCATCCGAAGACTAATGGGCAGTTGAAGCAGATAGTTCATATTCTAGAGGATATGCCTAGAGCATATGCTATAAGATGGCTTAGAGCATATGTACTCGATGCCGGTGGGATTGACTCTTGCATTTGGCCGAGTTTTCTTATAACAACAATTATCAGTCTAGCAACATGATGCCTCCATTTCAAGCTTTGTATGGTCGGCAATGCCGTTTCTACTTCGGGTGGTTTGAGCCCGGTGAGGATAGGTAATATGTCACTGATTTATTGAAGGATGCCTTGCACAAGGTAAAGTTGATTCAAGAGTGACTTCGCATAGCAAACTCCAATACATAAGAGTTATCATTTATGGTGGGCGAGAAAGTTCTCTTGAAGGTCTCGCTGATGAAGGGTATCATGAGGTTTGGAAAGAAGGGCAAGCTGATTCCTAGGTTTGTTGGCCCATTTGAGGTGTTGAGGCAAGTTGGGGAGGTTGCTTATGATCTTGCTTTGCCTCTCAGTCTATCAGGAGTTTATTTGGTTTTCCATGTGTCTATGCTCCGGAATTACCATGCCGATAGGTCGCATGTGTTAGATTATTGCACGGTTCAGGTAGATGAGAGTTTGGGTTAGGAGGAGGAGCCTGTTGCCATTGTTGACAGGCATGTTTGTCGGTTGAGGTCTAAGCAGATGTTTGCGGTAAGGGTCCAATTGAGGGGTCAACCAATTAAGGAAGCGACTTGGGAGACCGAGGAGGACATAAAGAGCAGATATCCACACTTATTCATCAATCCAGGCATGATTCTAGGCCCGTTCGAGGATGAACATCTGTTTAAGTGGTGAAGAATATGACGGCGCAGTCATTTTGCTTTATAGAACCACGTTCCCTATTTAAGACTTCCCATTTGTGATTTTACTGTTGTATGAGTTGCGGGTATGGTTGGTTTGGTTTAGGAAGGCTTCGGGGTGAATTCGGAACACTTAGTTCCATAGTACTGGCCTACGGTGACCAAGTTTGACTTAAGTCAACGATTTTAGTAAATGTCCTCGGAGTCGGGATTTGAAGGTTCCAATTTAGTTTTATGAAGATTTTGGACTTGGGCGCATTTTCGGATTGTGTTTCGGGTGGGCCGGAAGCGTTTCAGCGCTTTTCGCTGAAAGTTGGCATTGTGAAGGTTTTAGATTTTACTAAGTTTGACTTGAAGTGGATTTTTGTGTTATAGATGTCCGTTTGGGATTCCGAGCCTTAGAATAGTTTCGTATTGTGATTTATGAGTTGTTCATAAATTTTGTATCATTCCGAGTTGTCTAAGTATGGTTCGACATGTTCGGAGTTGGTTGAATTTAGTTTGAAGCTTAGAAGTTGATAAATGAGGTTTTGAGGTGCGATTCTTGATTCCGGTGTTGTAAATGCATTTGGACGAGTTCCTGGGAGGCTCGGGTGTGTTTTGGACCACACAGAGCATGTTTGAACTTGGGTGAAGTTGCTGGTGTGTTAGTGTGTTTCACGATCGCGAGGTTTGTCCCGCGATTGCAAAGTGGGACGATGAGGGGCCCTGAATTTTTCTCTTCGCGAACGCAAAGTGGCTAACATGAATTCGGAGAAGGACCTCGTCCTCCTTCGAGAACGCGAACGCGAAGGATGCTGGGAGTGGAATGGGCTGAGAGGCATAAGGCTTTCACGTACGCTACTGTTTGAATGTGAACGCGAAGGGCAGGGTCAGCTGGGCATCACGAATGTGACCATAAGGTCGAGAACGCAAAGGGTACCTAGGTATCTAGGAGAAGTTGGCCTTCGCGATCATGAGGCATTTTTCGCGATCTCGAAGAAGAGTGGGCCTGGGCAGATTTAATTTTAATACATGATTTGGCTCATTTTCTTTCATTTTAACTTGGGTTGGCCGGTTTTGAGAGCTATTTTGATATGATATTCATCAAGCACCACAAGGTAAGTGAATTCTTATTACACCCCATGTTTTCGTACGTGAAAGTGCGCCATAAGTAAGTTGATGCATGCTCGAGAATGAGATTATTTTGAGGTTACAAGTATTATGCTATTTCAAATGAGTTTCATCGAAATTTGTCATTTTGGGATAAAATACGGCCCGAGCTAAAATACCCAGTATTTATGGACTAGTACCATACAAGGTACCACCTGGCCATGATAGTAAGGTGTATAAAGTGTATTAAAAATAAGTACAATTTTAAGTAATTTGAGATAATTCTTAATTATGCGGGTAATTAGTTAATTGATGTTGGGCATATTTCGATATGTGTTGATGTTACTTTACCGATGTTTTAACCACTTTTTGATGCTATTTGATCCTTACAATGCCCAACATGGTTTAATTATTGGTTTTATCACTAATTGAGTTGTGTGTGATGAATTAGGGTGTTTGGAGTGCAAAAATATAAAGAAAGGGTGCTCTAGGTAGAGGAAGAGGGGTTGGATGCGTCGCATCCAATCTAGAGAACAAAACAAATCAGATTTCGAGCACCCTTAGCAGTGAAGTCTGCCTATCGCGTCCACATCGCGTCCAACCAATTTCAGAGAAAACATGGTGGATGCATCGCATCCTCCCTCGCAGGCAAAGCTGAGAAATGGAGGACGGACGCATCCACCCTAGCATCAATCCCTGAAGCCGATTTGGACTAGGAATAGGGGAACTTTGGCCCACGACTTTTATACGCCATATATAAGCCAAAAACGCCTCTTTTAGGGCATCTAACACACGGGGAACAGAAAAGAAGCCACGCAAAAGCTGGGGAACCACAGAATTCATCTTGAGTTCTTATTTTTCCTTCTATTATTGATTATTATGCACTCTTGTGAATTATTTGATGATTGCATGAGCATGAGTGGCTAAGCACCCTGTTATTCTAGGGTTATGAGTGATACATGAATGTTGATGTTTGAAGTTTAATTTGACAAAGTTGATTTTATCATATTGGGTTGTTTATTTAATTATGTTCTTAATTAATTTGCTGAGTAGCTTACAGTGAATTACAATCTACGAATCTAGAGTTGAACTCGAAAGTGGGAATTCTAGCTTGCATATAGAATTAAATAGAGCAAGTTCTTGAACCCGGGCATTGGTGAATGGATTTGCAATTAGGATAGAAATATACCTAATTGTCTTGCTCGGTTGAAATACAGGAAGTGTAAATGCATTCTTGTAATCTTAACTCCATAGACATATAGGCATTAAGTTAGCTTGAATAGGCGAATAAGAAGTCGACAGATTCTTATGAGTAATATCAACCCTGTCAATCAACAACCTAGATAAATCAATTAGTCATTTTAAGTCAAGAACGCAACACGATTGTGAGTTAACCCGTAACCCTGGAATATCCTTCTCTATTGATTGTTATCCGAAATTGCTTAACTGTTTTGGTTGATAACTAGTTATTTCATTACTTTATAATTTTTAGGTATTAAATTAGTAAATTATCTATTTTGTGAGAAATGTTTTGAATCAATAAGGCATTTGAGTTAGAATCAGTCGAAAGTTAATCATAGGTTTTCGTGGGAATGATACTCTACTCATTACTCTATTACTTGACGACCACGTATACTTGAGTGAGTATGCGTTTGGACCCCAACAAGTTTTTGGCATTGTTGCCAGGGTCTTAGAAATTAGCTACTTGACTGAGTTAAGCTTTTATTACTTATTTGTTCAAGTTTTAATTTTCAGTTTGCCTTGTTTGTGTTAACGCAGGCTCTTCTCTTGAATGCGGAGGAGTAGAAGTGCAAACAACCTACTTCCTTTTGATCATGAAATTGAACGAACACTTCATAGAGTGAGAAAGGAAGTCGAAGCTAGAACGAGAATAGAAAGAGAGTTGAACATCGTAGTTCAACCACAGCCAATAGAGATGGCAGGTAATGCAGAGCGTCAGGTGATAGAAGCCACAAGGCCCAATCTTGCTAATATGACTCAGGCTATTGTGAAGCCTAATATCACGGGGCAGTTTGAACTCAAACAGTACATGGTACAGCTGATTCAGTCCACAAGGCAATATGTGGGTCTATCTCATGAAGACCCGCAAAGGCACATTCAGAACTTTTTGGAAATTATGGACACTTACAATTATCCGAATGTTTCCAAGGACTATGTCAGGTTGACACTATTTCCCTTTTTATTGTTGGGGAAAGCTAAGGAATGGTTGCAAAAGGAGCCCGCGAACTCAATCCACACTTGGGATGATTTAGCAAGGAACTTCCTAATCAAGTTTTTCCCCACTAAGAAGACAAAATCGCTGAGGAGCCAAATTCTTGGGTTCCAACAACGAGATGGCGAGACACTTCGTCAAGCTTGGGAAAGATACAAGAAGCTACTCAGAGACTGCCCACATCGTTGTTAGACTGATGAAGTTTTGGGTCACACTTTTGTTTATGGGCTAGACGAGGCATCAAAGATGAATCTTGATTCGGCTTGTGGGGGTAGTTGCATGGCGAGACCGTATAGTGAAATACAACTCTTGCTAAATAACTTCACTGCTAATGACCATAATTGGCAAGGATATGGGGACGCAAGAAGAGTAATTAAACAGAAGGCAGCTGGGGTGATTGAGCTTGATGACTTCTCAGCCATGAGAGCAGATATTGTAAAGCTGGCAAATCAGATGAACAGAATGACAATGCAACAAACACAACAGATGCAACATGTACAGCAAATGTCTATTTGCTGCGAACTATATGGTGACAGTCATATGAGTGACATGTGCCCCACGAATCCTGAATCTATATACTATGTGGGGCAACAAAA